>PVIJ01021698.1:0-17892 GCA_004024925.1 Scalopus aquaticus | reverse complement strand
GGTTACTCAAGGGGAATACAAAATGTAAAAGACATAAATAACAATAATAAATAAATAAATAAATAAATAAATAGTTGTTGTTTTAAGCCACAACCTTTTGGGGTATAAGATAGTAGAACCTTACACCTCTGTTCATCAGAGGAAAGAGGTACAATTCAGAATTCCTATATATTTATTTGAGAGCTCTGTAGAAAGAAGGTTGCTATGTTTTTCTTCTGCTTCTGTCCTGTCTCCCTCAGGAAACTGAACCTTTGTGTATGTTTGGGATTCAAGGGATCATTTTAATAATAGTAATAATAATAAAAACATGGATATTGTTCACTCCAGGCTGTTCTGGAGCAAGGCCACATCCTTCAGCTGCTTGATTGGACACATATCAGAAGACTCTCTCAAGACACTTTTCTACAAACCTTCAACTGTAGAAGTCTTTCTGGAGGGAGAGCCCCCAGCAGAAGAGAAGCCCATTACTAATAACGTCTAACAAGCACCAGTCAGGGGCTTAGGGTTTATTAGGACTCGTTGATTTACCAACCCGTCTGGCTCCTTCCCTCTGGGAAGCAGTCTGAGGGTTTATATTTCTCACAAGTTTGTCTGGTATTTCTCATCATCAGAGAAGTAGTTCTTAACTCTTTGGGGAGTTTTGAAAAACCCCAATGTCCAGAACATTTATACCAGACTCCCTAGGGTTGGCACCCAGGGTTCAGTATTAAAACTTCCCAGATGAGAGCAGTGTGCAGTCAGGTAGTAGCTGTGTCAGTTTCTATGACTGGTGAGGGAGCAGCTGGCTTTTCTCCATGTGCATGAACATTCCCTTCCAATGGTATTTGTTTCTGATAATGATGATAGACTTGTTTCAGTGCACATAAAATGCTGTCCTTAGGACTCCTTTATGATTTTCTCTTCACTACTCAGCTGATTTCCCAGAAGAAAGTTGAATTTTCTTTTCTAAGAAATATCCCCAAATTTCCTTTTGGGGCAAAAGATTTTTTTTAGTGTGCTGTCCACTGTGAAAAGAGACCGAAAAACAAGCTGTCTCAGCCACTATAGCAGTGCCACGAGGGGTGCCCCATACTGCCTAGATGCCTTTACTATCCCCAGGGCCAGGGACTCCTGGTGGGTACCTGTGCTTCTTTGTTAGAGGGTGGCACTTAAGCTACTGAAACCCTTTGCCTGGGCACACCAAAAACCAGAAGAACCTGGAAATTTTTATCTTCCTGAAGCAGCCCAGTGACTGACAGGTATAGTGGTATAAATACCCCAGTTTCCTGACCCTTGACCAGGAAAAACATGATGGCCTACAATACTACAGAGAGCCCCTTACCTCACCGCCCTTTGGACTTTGCTTAGGAATGCCCTTTGCTTGGGTCCCGTACTTTCCCTGTTCACCTTCCCACTGCCCTATTGGCTTTTCTTTGGAAGACTTGCTGATAGACCATGTTCAGTGATGCCTCATCTCAAAATTTGCTTCTAGACAACACAACTCAAAGAGTCAACCCTCAAAAGCAGACCTTCCAAAACCTTTACAAAGGCTCTGGCACTAACCTTCATCCTTTATACAAAGGGCATTGTATGTGCCACCAGGAACCGGGTTGCTCTCAATTCTCACATCAACAGCTCTCAGGATTTGCTGTTCACCACTCCCCTTGCTACACACGGTTGTCCTGAAATAAACAAAGGACATGCTAGGTTAAGAGAACTAAGCAAAGATGGGAAAGAACAATTATTTTCTGCTATCAGCTCTGAATTGGAAGATTTTTCTGATGCAGAAGCTTTGACTTAAAGCATCCATGTAGAAATATTCTCCCCAGGGCCTCCCTGGTGGCTCAGCAGTTGAGCGCTGTGCTGTGGAGCTGTCGGCAGCGCGCCATGTGAGTTCGATGCCCAGCCGGGGAGAATCCCACATGGTGCAGCAGACCTCTCCTGCCTCGCCCGCTGCTCCCCTCAGCAGTGTACTTCTGATCTGCCTGTTCTGCTACCCGTTCTGTCTCTGGTGAACCCTCTCGCCGCCCAATGCCTCTGACCTCTACCCCAGCTTGTATGCATACATAAACAAATCTTTTAAAAAAATAAAAAAAAAAAGAAATATTCTCCCCAAACACAGGTCTAAAATTAATTTGAAGTCATATGTATCAATTCAGATTTCAGCACAATACACTGTTGATCTCTTCTAGTGTGTTTTTTATTTCACATAATTCTGCTTCCCTTTATTAGTTAATTTCTCTTTTTAAAAAAAAAAAGATTTAAAGAACTGGAGTGTAGACCAGAGGTGTGGGGCAATGAGAAGATTCACCAGAGACAGAGTGGGGAGCAGAACAGGCAGATTGACTGAAATACACTGCTTAGGGGAGCAGCAGGTGAGGCAGAAGAGGTCTGCTGCACCATGTGGGCAGCTCCCTGGCCAGAGATTGAACTCATGTTGCAATGGCTAGAGATAGCTTGATAATGCTGAAACTTAACTCTTTGCACCACCAGGGAGGCACCCATGTGGTTTGTTATCACAAAAGAATGATCTGTGCACATTTTGCAAAACATTCTTGTTGAATATGTGATGACTGTTTCCAGTGGTGTGGGCATTGAGAGGATTCACCAGAGACAGAGTGGGGAGCAGAACAGGCAGATCTACTGAAATACACTGCTGAGGGGAGCAGTGGGCGAAGCAGGAGCGGTCTGCTGCACCATGTGGGAATATCCCTGGGTGGGTATCGAACTCATGCTACAGTGGCTCTGGATAGCTTCATAGTGCTGCATTTAACCCATTGCGCCACCAGGGAGGCCCTATTTGTTCATTTCTTTTTGAGGGATTTTCTTTGTTGTTGCACTTTTTGAGATTTCTTAAGATAAATCAGTTCGTGAACCTTGAGCCTTTTTTTTCCCCCCCTAACATAAGCATTTTATTACTTTTGATTTCCCTCTAGGTATGGTTTTAGTAGCATATAAATTTGAGTGTACTTTCAATATCATTCTACATTTTATATATATATATGTTAATTTCCATCATAATTTATTTTTTGCCACATGATCACTTAGAGATACCTTTTGTAAACAATGAGTAGAAATTAAAAAAAAATCTATCTGGCAATCTTTTGTTTTCTCCTTAGAGCAACTCATTTACTTATGCTTAATTCAATCGCAAATGTCTTCCAATTTAAATCTGTCATCTTACAAAGTGTTTATATTAGTTGTGCCCAGTCTCTTGTCCTCCCTTTTCTTTCTCCGATTTTGGATTGTTTGAATGTTGATTTATTTTGGGAACATTTTCTGTTTCCTCTGTATTGGTAGGAAGTTATACATCCTTTTGCTGTTCTTTTGGTGGTTACTTGAGGTGTTACAACATGATTCCTTGACCTATTAAATTTAATAGTACCTTTATCTTCTTCCCCAACAATACAAGTTAAAATACTTAAAATGCTATGTATTAACATACTTAAAATACTTTCTGACTTATATACCACATTTTAGTGCTTGGTATTATTATTGTTGCTTTATGTATTACCTAATTTCAATTTACCCACATATTACCCGTCCCAGTCATCTTTTTCTTGGTATCTATAGCTTTTGTTCTGCAAATATTTCACCCCTGTCTCAAAAGCACTCTTTAGGGTAGGTCTGATATAATGAATTCTTTCATCTTCAGTTTGTCTTTTCTTCTCTTTATCCTTTTTTTTTTTTTTTTTTTTTTTTTTTTTTTTTTTTTTTTTTTTTTTTTTTTTTTTTTTTTTTTTTTTTTTTTTTTTTTTTTTTTTTTTTTTTTTTTTTTTTTTTTTTTTTTTTTTTTTTTTTTTTTTTTTTTTTTTTTTTGGTTCTTTACTCTGGATATCTTCCTCTGAAATAAGTTCCAGTTTACCAGTTTTCTTTTTGGCTCTTTTTAATCAACTGCTAGATCTGTCAAATTCTTAATCTTAGTTATTATATTTTTCATTTCTAGAATTTCAATTTGGTTTTTTTTATAGTTTACAGACTTCTGCCAAAATTCTTCTGGTTTTTTTTTTTCTATCTTTGAATGCTTTAGTGAGAGTTATTTTAAAGTCTGCATGTACCAATACTAATATCTACAGTTTCTATTGGTTATTGTTTTTCCTGATTTTTATTCTTATTGCCTTGTCTCCTTCTACTTATATTTTGTAACAAATAAATTGCCTGGGAGAATGTCATCTTCCTCTGGAGAGCAATTTTAAAATCAGCGCTGCTAATTTTCTGGAGCACAGAACTCCAGTATCATCTCAATCTAAATTCATGGCATCAGAGAACTTGAAGCTATGCTGCAGCTCTAACGAGGGCCTGTGTACTTCTTCCAGTTTTTTCTTACTCTTGGGGGTTATTCCTATAATATTTCAACCTAAATGGGACTCTCCAGACTCCCTCCTATGTAAAGCCTGAATTTAAATCTCTGTTCTTCCTATTCCTATGAGGCTATCAAAATTTTAGTCCAACTTTATAAATTGTAGAAGCTCTGGGGAAACAAGTAGTCACCGGTTCTGGATTCACCATTCTAGACCTCCTTCCTCCTCCAGATTTATGTATGTATTCAACACAAATTCATGTATCTACTATGTTATCAGTTACAAGCTGCACCATGTATTTAATAATTTCCAGTGGGGAAGGGAGATGGCTCTGCAGGTGAAATGTACATATTAATGGTTAGACACGTCTTGGTTCCAGAAACATTAAGTGGAACAACTATTATTAAATGTTGTGTAGTAAATATGTCAAGTAATTATGTTTGCTTTATAAAGAAATATAATCTCACCAATTCAGTTCTTATAGCAAAACTAGAGAGGATAAACTTTTTCAGCCACCCAGTCCTGACTTACAATACTAGGGAGTCACCTGGTTTCAAACTGTCTCTACAGAATCTCTTTATACCCTGCTTATCTGATACAATGATAGTAAGTTAAGAAAAATATTCATACTTGATTAAATTATGAAGATGTGCATGTACAGGCCATGTTTATCTAGTTAGGAATATATGTTTATCTAATAGGAATGGATGTAAAATACAAAGCAGAGAGGGCTACATTTCAGATTTGCTGAAGAGCACAGGATGCAGCCTCAGTTGTCCTCTTTCTGCAATTACTTCTTCACATATGGCCCATTTGATGCCATGAGTCAGCATGGCTCAGTGTTTTCCATGGTCAACTGTCAGTCAGACACCTTCAGGATCATTATAAACCACACTAGTTCTTGGAGCCCATTTTGCCCTTTCACATTCCTGTGGCATGCACAAGGAAGTAGCATGGCTCTTCTCTGGGTCTGGCTAAAGAAGTAGCTACAGCACTATTCAGAAAGTATTCTCCTTGCTGGCCACAAGATGAACTTCTCCACAAGGATTCCATGGGGCGGAAATCAGCCAGGGCACAGTGGGAATGGTTAGGCTCTCTTCTATAATGTCTAGTGCCTAAGCTGGGAAGACCTGTAGGCTGGTGATAACAGAATAATTCAGTAGTCTAGAATCACTAGGAGGCATTTCCATTCACCTATCTGGCAGTTAATGCTGGCTGTTGGCTGGCACGTTGGTTGGGGTTACTGGTGAGAGCACTTGCTTGGGGGCGTCTCCATGTGGCCTCCTCCTGCCTAGCATGACTGTCTCAGATAATCAGAAACCTCACTGGCATTTCAAAAGTGAATGTTCCAGAAATCCAGCCTAGATGCTTCTGACCTAACCTCAGAAGTCACAGAAAATTACTCCTGCTGTAATCTATCCCTCAAGGCAATACTATACTCATTTAAGGGGAAAGGGCATAGACTGCACTTCTCATGAGACTAATGTGAAATAATTTTGGCCATATTTTAAAATCTTCATACTATCTCTTCCTGTACATGTGTATGCAGACAGATTTGACGAGAAAGACGGTTAAAAAAAATATACCAAACAATTTTGTGTTATTACCCCTGAGGTAGGGAAGAAAGAAACTCACTTTGTACTTTATACAGATTTGTATTATCTGAAATTTACAACAAGCGTGTATCATTTTGTAACTTCAAAAAGAAATTCAAAATAACGAAGTAAGGGGGAAAGTACTGTGAGAGAACTACATAAAAATGTTATTATGTGAGAACTCAAATCAAGAATGAACTGGAAGCCACTGCCCACTGCACTTTGCCTCTCCTGGCACCTCAACAGAACAATTATTGCCCTATTTAAGCCCCTGAGGGGCAGGCAGGGTGCGTTAATAAGTTGAGCTCACCATCCTTACCCGAGAGTGCCATCCGCCAGCCAGCCCGTGGCACACACCGCCAAGGCACAGTCCTGGACTACCCTCCGCAGCTCGTCTGCAGACACCAGGTGAGCGCCCTGGCTTTTGCAGGAGAGCCGAGCTGCCTCCAGCTGCAGGCCCTGCGAGCCATTCAGAGACTCCAGCACGAAGAGCTTTCCTGGGTGGGAACAAACATGAACACAGATTATCTTTAGGATCCATGGGAATTTAATCTCAGGGAATGCTCTCTGGCAGATGCCAGTCTGAATTGGAGTTCTTACCTGGAGTCCTAGGTAGCCACTGCACTCATTCCTGGGACCAGGAGATGACAAATACACCGATGCTTTATTTATTCATTTTTTGCTCTTAAAAAAAAAAAAAAGCACCTGCTCTGGCAGGTTTAAATGGACAAATCCTTCAAATCTTCCTTTTAAAAAGATGTTTTATAAACACCTGGTGGCAAGGTTCAGTGTCCTAGAGTTGGGTTTCTCAGTGTCCAAGAACTAAGACCTGACTTCAGCTCTCACCTGCCTTCCCCAGCCCTGTGGGGACCCCAGACACAGGAGGCTGCTTTCTTTTTCTCTGTCCTATTATTTCAGGGCACTAACAGACTCTTCCCACAGAGTCTGTCCACGTTTGCTAGAATTCTTGCTGATTGGCCAAGAGGGCAGTGGTATGTCCAGTTTACCTTGGCTTCCTGCAGCACACGAATATATGGGCATGTGATGGGCCTCAAAGAACATGTGACAGGAGGGTGGAATGGAAACATGAACTTAGATAGAGGTGGAAGCTGAGGCCAGTATCTCTTACGAATATAGATACAAAAATCTTCAACAAAGTACTAGCAAACCAAATCCAGCATTATATATATGTATACACACACGTGTATATACATGGACACACGTGTATGCACGTGTGTATATACACACGTATATGTACACACACGCGCACATATATACATATATATTGGGTTGTCGGAAAAACCATGACGTATTTTTTCTGGTTTTCAAGCAAAAATATGTCATGACCTTTCTGACAACCCAATATTTAAAACCTTCCCATAAAGAAACCTCAAGCATGTGTGATGTCATTACCAAACATTTAAAAAACAAAAATTCCGCTTACCGAGACCGTTAACAGAAGAGGGAACACATTTTCAATTTATTTTTAGAACCATCATAATAAACCTGATGTCAATACCTAATAAGAATATTACCAGAATTGAAAATTACAGGCCAATATATTTCATGAACATAGACTCAATAATTCTTAATCTATTTCCTCATGCTAAGCCCAATTCTAGATCCTCTCTTCTCACTAAAAGCCTTTCCTCTAGAGTTCCACTCACACACATACATTCAAAGACCGTCCCCACACAGATGACTCACATTTTTCTCCTTAAGTCCAGACCTATTTCATTCACCCCATCCACCACTCCAACACCAACCCTCTCTCTTACCTGGACAAATGAAATAGCATCTTGTCTGGTCTCTCTCTCTCCAGTCTTGCCCTGGTCCCATACATTCTCCCTATATTGCAATTAGGGTGATCATTTCAAAATGCACATGCGGTTAGTTACTATGCTACAGGAACCATTCATTGGGTTCCTCTTTTTGGACTAAATTAAAACTTGGCCTATGAAGTCCCATATCAACGCATTCATACCAATTTCCCTAGCATTATCTCTAACACTTCTACCAGCCACTCTGTCGCTTATCATATGTCCCATTCTCTCTGCCACTCAGTTTCACTGCACATGATTTTCTCTACCTAGACAATCGTTCTTCCCCCATTTGCCCAGTTAATTCTTGTTCATTTTTCAGATTCTCCAACACCAAGTTAAAATCTCCTATTATATTCTCTATAGTAACTTCTCTCCTTTAATCTTATCACTTATCAAAACTGCAATTTCACCTTTTTTCATGTAATTATTTGCTTAATAACTCTCTCCCCCATTGGGTTTTAAGCTCTGTGATAGCAAGGACCTGTTTCCTCACAACAACAAGCATAATATCTACTGAATAGCATATAGTAGATAATAAATTGTTCAATTAATGAATCTTTGAGTATTAGCATCACCCAAACAGTTAATTTGCACTCAGTTAATGTGGACATTTTTCCATTTTAAAAGTACAGTAGTAGGTCTTATTTATTATGAAATGTATATCTAATTAGTTAAATATAAACTAAATTTTTTCATTTGGATTTACCTCTGCCTCATAGTTTAGAAATAATTTCCAATTCGCTCCCTTCAAATGCCTATAATGCATCACAGTTTAGCTGAACATTTCTTCTTTCTCCTCCCATCACTGTAGCCCACAAATAACTAGATGTGGAAAGTGGTGGTAATTAAACATATATTTAGTAAAGAAAAGAATCCTTTCATAATATATGTTATAATTCTTCAATGGCTCTATTATAAAAGTTGGAGCTCAGCAAATGGAATTTCTTGAAGGCAAGGTTACCTGTAATTCTCCATTGCGGAAGAAGGGAGAAGGAAAGGGAGAATCAGAGGCATTTCTGGTGAGCACAAAACATGCAAGAAAATATGCTCTGGTGCTCTCATTATTTTCTCTTTGTCCTATGATATTTCTGCCTTCAGTTTTGTATGACACATAGCAAACCACATAGGTTCAACCTATTGATTCATATCCATCTGGCATTCTACTTAAGCAGTTATAGTGGGGTGAAACTAAAACCTCCTGGATGGCAGAGGTATTTCTTTAAAAGGATTTAAAATTGGTACAATAGTATACATTGTTCAAAAGTTAATACTAGCTCCAATGTATGCAACTTGCATTCTTTAAAATCAGTAATTTTCATGACTCAATGTCAGGCAAAAAAATACTACAGTAAAGAATTAACAGTGATTGACTGCTAAAAGGTATGGGGTTTCTTTCTTCCGCATAAGGGAAATGTTCAGGAATTAGTGGTGATGACTGCACAGTATAATGAGTATACTAAAAACCACTGAATTGTACATTTTTAAATCAGAAATTTTATGAGAATTTCATCTTGGTTAAAAACTTAACAAGTGATCATTCAAGGACTTCAAACTTAAAAGTGCTTTCTTCTTAAACACTTTCTCTGAAGCTATGGAGAAGTAAGACATTCATCCTTACTGAGGAGCATAGTTCTTCAAGCTGGCAGTTAGGACAGAGAGCACCAAATTCTAAGATGTGTAGTTTTGCCCTTGCTGTCCCTTTTCTCTAATCACCATGCATGCTGCTTTTTGTCCCATCTTCTATTTCACCCAGTATTGTTTGCTAAATAGCAAAAGGCATTACAAATGCAAAAACACAAATAATCCTAAAAATAAGAACATCCTAATCAGTCCAGGGAGTTTCTCCTTCATCAGTCCAATTTGTCCCAAGCTTGTATCTACTAACGCCCCCCACCCCAAGATGTGAGAATTACTGGCTTCTATTCTTCGAGATCCTCCTGCACCAAGTTAACAGGGACTTGTTTTGAAATCAAAATAGTTTTTTTAATCAAAATTAGATTTTCGAACCTGAGTTGATATTGGGTTCCGATTCTGCTGGTTTGGAGGAAGTACTGAAAGTTGAATTCAGGTTCAAAACCACACAAAACGTGGGTCTGTTCTCAGAACCTGCAAATAATGTAGTCTCTACCTATTTCTCTAGCTTCATGTCTCACGACATCCTCCCCTCACTCTCTCGGCTCCAGTCACCCTATCATTTATCCCATTTTCCCTGTCACTCACAGGGCCTTCGCGCGTGCCATTGCCTCTACCCAGAGCACTCCTCTCCATTCTGCCAAACTGATTCCCATTCATCTTTCAGATTTTCCTGGACCAAGTCAAAATATAGAGGGAGTATTCCAATCACTAGTCTTGCTGTCAGGAACGCATTTTACTAGACGTGAAAGAGTGTATGTATCTCCGCAGAGGAGGTTCTCAGGCACCAAGAAGTGACAGCATTTTAAAAACTTTCATAGGAATCTTGGGCAAACTAGCGACTGGGCTGCGGGACCAGGCACAGGTTTTCTCTGGTGCGCGCCCGCGAGGGAAAGGAGACTGCGCGGCCAAACGGACAAATGGGCGCACGGTGACTTGGCGGACCGGGAAAGAGCGGCCCACCAGTTCCCTCCCAGGCTTGCTATTTCCCGAGCTCGAAAGGGAGTCGCCCCGGCGAGCTTAGTTCCCCCTACCCAGGCCCCAGACGCCACCCGGGGCCCCTGGACACTCACCATCTGCCCGCACCGAGGGGTGCAGCACACTCAGCAGAAGCAGCGCAGCGACCCAGAGCCGGGCGAGAGGGCCGAGGCCCTCACCAGCCATGGTCGGGACGTCCACGGGCTGGCGGGCTCGAGGGAGGGCTCTGGCTGGGCTGGGGGCTGTCGGGGCCACTGCCCAGCATGCGCCACTCGGCCGTGAGCGCTGCGCTCTGCTCTCGCGTCGCAGGCTTCGCGCCCAGTTCGCCGAGAGGGGGGAGCGCGGAGAGTCGGGGAGGTCGGGGACACCAGAGACGCGGTGCTGGGGCCCCCAAACTCCCGGGGGTCTGGTCCCTGGCGCCGGGGAGGCGGCTGTAGCCCGGCTCCGCCTTCGTGCCGGGCACCTGGAGTCCTCCGTGCCAAAAGAGGTTGAGCTGGACCGCGAGCTCCGGGCGCCGCTGGGGCGGAGGGTAAGGGCGCTGGAGGCGGGGAGGCTCGGAGAGCAAGAGCCGGCGGGAGGGAACCCCCGCCTGCCGAGAGAACCCCTCTGCGAAAGGGTGACGCAGTCTGAGAGGCAGAGCCCCTCCGGGAGGACCGTTAAAAAAAACAAACAGATGGCTAACTCTGTCCTCTGTCTCATGACTTTTCAGCTGGCGTCCTTCTGATACAGGAGGAACATTTTTATGCAAAAGAAGACTTTCACTTGCCGGCACAGCCTAAGAAGTGAAGCGCCCAGAATAGCGAGCTTCCTCTTCCCTAAAAGCATAGCTCGAAAATCACCCAGAGAGGGATATCATCGAGGCGCCAACTTCTCTGCTTTTCAGGTACGCTGTAGCATTTCTCAAAGAGCAGCGAGGGCGCTGGCCGGGTTGTCACCATTATCAGTCTCCCAGATCTGGTCTCCTTGCCTGGAGTACTCTAGGTTCTTTAGGTCTGGGCTGGGGAACTACATCTTAAATAAGTGTCCAAGTGAATTCTGCCGCAGGGGTCTCTGCTCTGAATTCTGTCTTTCAGCTCCCTGCCTGTCCTTCTCCTAGCATCAGCAATATTCAGTGAAGGAAGAATAATTTACGTTATTCATCCGGGGATTCATTAAGATCAGTATTGTTATAATTGGGGCTCTGGTGGCGGTGTATTTTTTACAAACCCCGTCCATCTTTATGTACTGGTCAATAAATATCTACTATGTGCCAGCCACAGCATGGCTGCCTCTGCGCTAGATCTGGAAAGAGTCTACAGTCTGTCCTTAAAATGCTCACACTTAAATAAGACAGATATCTAAGAAAAACTGAACAAATGATTGGTGCTAAAAGGAACACGATTGTCCCCATATATTGAGCTAGGACAGAAACATTGAAAGACTTCCTAGTTTCTTTACTGGGATTTGAACTACATATGATTTACTACAGGTGTCACTTTTGAGCTTACAAAATTTTTGAAGTGCACCAAAAAGTTCTCTCTTCTCCCCAAATGTCAACTACAAGACTGTTACTAATGATTAATCCCCTTGTGATGTAAAATTTAGCCTTCACTTATTTCTTTTTTAAACTTTTTGAATTGAAGTAGTGTTGGTTTACAACACTGTATGATTTAGGAGTACAGGTTCACACCTTTTCAAATGTGTGTTACCACACCACACACATCACCCAAGTATACTATTCACACTGTCCATTGGGAGCTCTCCACCCTTTGCTCCCATCCTTCTCCCCCTCTGGTAACCTCAATTCTGCAGTCAGAACCCAGCGGTTTAAAACTTTGCTTTTATAATACAAATACTCTAGGGTGTTACACACAGTGAGACCGTATTTCACATGTAAATGTAAATTAATTTACTTAGCTACTTCTCACAGCTATCTGGTAACCCAAGGAGCGAGATTTCACATGTCTGAGCTGGAGGGGATCTTTTCAAGCCTGATTGTTACTGGAGGGGAGGGTACCAGAAGGCGTCTGCAGAACTGCTCCCTGACTCACTGAGGAGCTGTGCCTAGTACTCTTTTTAGACTAGTCAGTTACTAAGTACTACCTAGTCCTAATGGCATTTTAAAGTTTGTCTTTGTTTAGATCTGTCTTGGCCAGTTCTAGTTTGAGGAGATGGTTTGGCCTAAAGGTTTAATTGATACAACTGCTTTAGAAAACTATTTCATATAAAGTTGAACATACACCTCCCCAATGACACAAAAATACCATTCCTAGTTTTATATTCAAAAGAAACAAAAACCTATCTATAGAAAGATTTGTTCACAGATTTCACTGTAGCTTTATTCATAATGACTAAAAACTGAAAACAACATGAATATCATCAGCAGTTGAATAGACAAACTGCCATATTCACACAAAGAAATACTATTTGACAAAAGGAATGAGCCACTTACACTTAATAACAGGGATGACTCCCAAAAATATTATGCAGAATGAAAGAAACCTTATTGGAGGTCACGTGATATGATTCCATTTATATTGTGGACTGAAAAAAAAATCCCAGTAATAGTGATCATCAGACAGTTTATTAGATAATCAAAGTGAGAATTCAAATTTGCAAATAGCCTGACAGATTTAGCTCTGAGAGAACTGCCAGTCACAAGTTTGAGTGAAGTTACAAAGCTTAGGGAAGAAGAGAATAATCATTTTCATATGTCAAGGAGTGAAGTGACCAAACCCTACATTAATTTTTGACAAGGATTTCTGGTTTTCATTTGCAGGCTCTGAAGTGTCAAAACTTTCTTTGTTATTTGAACTCAAAGGCTGTATATAAAATGTCTCCACCAGCCCAGATGTATGAAATCCCATCTATCCATCCATCCATCCACCCACCCACCCATCCATCCGTCCATCCCTGAACATGTGCTGGCATGAGGGTGTGTTGGGCGTGGGGGTTGTAAGACTTCAGGATAGTTAACAGTATCCTAACTCTCCTTACAGATTCTTGGTTGGATACTTGTTTTATACTCCTTTAACTGCCTTCTGGTTGCAAGGGACCTGGAAGGGGAGGTTGTTGATTTCATTTCCCTGCAGGCCGGCATATGGACTTTTTGGCATGACCTCTTCACAGAACAGTGCCATGCAATTCTGATTCTATTCTCGGCAGGGACTTTGAACTTCCTTTCAGCCAGTCAGAACAGGCAGAGAGATCCCAAAATGCACTTTTAGTTCTCAATATGGTATTCGAGAGGGGGCAAAACTAATCCATGGTGCAAACCATCAACAGTGGTTGTTTCTTAGAGGGTGTGAAAACAAAGCACTTGTGGCTTAATGGGAATGTTCCAGATCATGGTGAGAAGATACAAAACCTTCCTAATGCTGTTTATACTTCAATAACATATTTCAAAAATAGTATGTTCAGTCCTTGCCCTAAAGAATAAATAGGTTTAAGAGAGGAGAGTTAATAAAAGGGCCATATTCGGAGATGTGGGGAGGGTTGAGAGATCCATTAAGGGATATATCGCTCTTGAGACTGCCACAACAGGAACCCCCACCACCCAGAGACCTGAAGCCAGGAGGGGAGGTTGAGGTGTTGTTATCAAAATCCAGCAAGAGGGCCTCCCTCGTGGTGCAGGGGGTTAAGTCTCAGCACTGTTGTGCTGCAGTGGGTGCTGATAGCCTGAGTTCCATCCCTGGCCAGGGAGCTGACCCACATGGCGCAGCAGACCTCTCCTGTCTCACCCGCTGCTCCCCTCAGCAGTGTGTTTCAGTAGATCTGCTTTTCTGCTCCCCACTCTGTCTCTGGTGAAATCTCTCACCACCACTCCCCCCACAACTCTGGCCTACACCCCAGTTCTTCTACACTAAAATAAAATAAAATAAAAAAGTGAAGCAAAGCAGGGGAAACACAAAGTCCTATCACTTTCTGGAGGATCTTGCATGATGTCAGTTCCAGCAAATTCCCAGTTCGAGCTAAACTATAATATTAACCACTGTCAGTGGTTGTTTTCACCTAAGGGCCCTTTCACGTACAGAAAAGGGGAGCAGTAAGCTTGACCGTACAATGCAGATGCTATAGTCCCTACTTTTGTAACTGGTCATGAGGATTTATTTGATAATCGTTGCAATGTTTCTCTTCACTATCTGTGCATAGTGGCCTGCTTGAGTTTTTGTTTTTGTTTTTTTGTTGACTGGTGATTGCGACCTAAACTTTCATTTCTACTAAGGACAAATCTTGATTATTCACATAATCATTCACGCCATTATGTAATCCAGTTTTCCACGGTAATCAGGATCGATCACCAGCCAGGAGACTGACCATCTGCTCTGACTGTTGGTGAGCTGCCTTGACTTTCAATTTACTGGCACATGCCTGTGTGTTTATTGGTTGAACTATCAAGTCTAAAGCTTATGATAATAGTATATAAAACTTTGATAAGTGAATTATTATGTTATAGAAGAGGGGTCACTCCACCTTCCATTGCTCAGTTCTTAGACCAGTATATTCTCTCTGAGAAATTACTATGTGTTGCTGCAGATTGAAGGCTTGTACTGTTGATACAATCTGTGGTGCCGCGACCTCTCAGCATCTCAGTACCCTGTGACTTCACCTTTCAATCAAGCCTCCTGCTTCTGGGTAATGGGGGCATATAGTAAAACTCTTCAGGATCCAAATTGCCTCATTCATGAGACCAGATAAGGTTTCAGGATGTCTGTGGTCAAGCAGTGAGTCTCTACCAGAACCTGGTAGAAAGGCAGGAACTACTTATTAAGTGTAGAAAAGTTGATTGTATCCTAAAACTCTGGGGTCTGCACTGCAGCCGTACTGGTTAGATTGTGCACCTCATAAGGCATGTCTGTCTTCCCCATGTACGTCAAGTACAGGCATACTTCACTTTATCGTGCTTTGCTTTTCTGTGCTTTGCACACACAGTGTTTTGTTTCATTTTTACAAATCGAAGGTTTTTGGCAACCTGCGTTAGGTAAATCATTTGGTGCCATTTTCCCAACAGCAGGGCTCACTTTATCTTTGTGTCATATGCAGTTAACATTTAATAATATTGTTTTTCTAGACATAATGTTATTTCACACTTAATAGACTACAGTATAACCATACCTTTTATAGACACTGGGAAACCAAAAGGTTCATGTAGTTGGCTTTCTTTGGATGTTGGCTTTCTTGTGGTGTTCTGGAACTGAACCCACATCATCGATGAGGTCTGTCTGCCTATATTGTGTTGTCCCTTAAGGGGCAAGGCAGTTTGCACTGCTGCCTGGATGTCTTGGGGTTTCCTATGGCTGTGGACTGCTTTCAGAACTGTAATCCTTCTGCGTTTCCTCATAGTGAGTGATCCTCTGCAGTTGTGCCTTTTATTCGTGGTGGTAGGACATGGGTGTCAATCTGTCTCTAGATAGAGCCCTGGGATAAGTCAGTGAAAGTTTGCTGCTGTCCTCTTAGGGCAAGGCAAACTGCTTCTGATTATCTTTGCTGATGGAATTAAAAACAAACCATTTCCAGCAGTCCCTTCTTATCTATGGGGCACGTGTTCCAAGACCACCGGAAACTGCAGATACTACTGAACCCTATTTGTACTATGTCTTTCCCCATACATGCGTACCTATGATAAAGTTTAATTTAGAAATTAGGCACAGTAAAAAATTAACAACAACTACTAATACATTAGAACAACATACTGTAATAACAGGCTGTGTCCAAAGCCCCTGCCAGTCACTCTGTTTCTTAGGCAGTTTTTCAGTGGTCTGTAAGACGCACGAAGACACCAGTCAGCAGATCATCGGGAAAAGTGAGGCATTAAAGGTTAGATTTACCCAAAATATTATGTACAGAAAATAGAGACTGAGGATTCTGTCCTGGTGTCCTAGTATGTCGCTACATAGAAAGAACCTGCACCATGGAATCCTAGTTCATTATGTGGTGTAAATCTGTTACTATTTAGTTATTTTATCGTTGGGTGACTTTTTATGTTTCAATAAACCCTTTTGGTGGCAGTAAGTTTAAGAAAGGAAGTGCATATTTAATGAAAAGTTAAGCACTGTATTTCCATCTCTCATATAGTTAACAATGAACATGTAAGTTACCCAAGATATTTTAACATTTACCATTCATCATGGACCTAAGGGACATCACACAAGAGGAAACTCAGAATATATGAATCTGCTGAAGAGGCATTAACAACCTTTTCAAAAGTGGCAGTTATTTTAAGAACATGGCTTAAAGACAGTATTTTAACATGTGCAATGCAGAAGGTCTATTTACATATTCTGAAAAACATCACTTTTCAATTAGATCAAAGGACTGTTCTAAATTAATTTCATTCATTTTTTTTATTTTAGGTTCTCTTCTGCACATGTGTTGAGTCCATTTGTTTTACCCAGTGTCATCAGATACTTTAAATCTGATGACTTTTACTTTTTAAGTTTTAAAGAAAATCAGTTAATTCCAATAATAGTCCAATTTTTTTTCATCCATACGTGAAGTTAAGATAAATCTTTTGGAAGTTCATTTTGTCAGAGAAGAAACATGTAACATTACTTAAAGGCTATTTTATATTTTTTCTGATTAGCATACAAATGTAAATTTAAGATTAAACTAACATTTACACTAAATTAAACCTCTGGATATTTCTTAAATTCTTGAGTGAATTACAATATACATATAATTCATAATTTCAAGCAAGCTGAGATAATCTGTAATTAAGGACATTTTCTTGACTTATTTGTTTGATGATGTTTCTTCTCCCCTCTCCTAACTCTCTCTCGCTCTCATTTTTTTTTTTGGATTTCCTATTTTGATTATACTGAGTTTCATGGAATCCTCTTTATTTTTTTCTCCCCTATTTTCTATCTTTTTGTCTTCCTGTTATACTTTCTGGGAGATTTTCTCAATTTGACTTTCAAATCTGTTTGTTGAGTTTTTCATTCCAATATCATCTTTTCAAGAAGATTTTTTTTTTTACTCTATTTTCTTTTTTGGTAACAACTCCCTATTCTATATTTTTTGAGACTAGTATCTTCTCTGAACTCTGTCAGAACAGTAACGCTGTTGTGAAGATTTTTGTCCCCATTTTCTCTGTCTCTTCTGGGTTGTTCCTCTTTCCCCTTTTCCGTAGTTAGTTCTCTAGCTGTCATGTCAGGTTTTCCTCAGATATCTGGTGATCCTGTCTTGACTAGGTGTCACCATAGGAGGCCATCAAAGGGAAATGTGCCAGGACAACCTCTCCACACAGGTGTCCTCTGAGTCACAGCACACGTCCACCTCACATTGATATTTCCAGGCGTCCATGTCACCTAAATCCACAGATAGGTTTGTTTGCCATAAACAATCCTCAACAACCAGGTAGGTTGGCAGAGACAAGAGCCTTACTACCCTTTCTAAAATGATCTTTCTTTTTTTTTTTTTTTTTTTTAAAGATTTATTTATTTATACATACAAGCTGGGGTACAGGCCAGAGGCGTGGGGCGGCGAGAGGGTTCACCAGAGACAGAGTGGGGAGCAGACCAGGCAGATCAGAAATACACTGCTGAGGGGAGCAGCGGGTGAGGCAGGAGAGGTCTGCCGCACCATGTGGGATTCTCCCCGGCCGGG
>PVIJ01021697.1:0-17924 GCA_004024925.1 Scalopus aquaticus | reverse complement strand
AGAGGGGATCAGGTGGTTCTTTCTTCTCCTTAGTCCGTCTTTTTGGCTTCTTTCCAAGTTCTACTCACCCGTGAGGGTGTTAGATTTATGTAGCGTTTTTGAATCTTCTCTGGGTTTGGCTGATGTCACTTTATCGGCGGCTTTTCTTTTGGGAGAGTCGATACTAGCGTCCCTTCACCGCCATGTTGATGACGTCATCCTGAACTAGAGGACTTTTATTGGCTTGAATGAATTTGAAGTGGTCCCTTAAATGGAATTGTTTAGGTCCACAAATCATTTTTTTTTTATTTTTCTATATCACATCTTCATCATATATTTGAGCCATGGTTTGGTAGGGCTCCAGATAATTCCTAATGCTGGAATTCCAAACACCCTTGCCAATGCTAAATGTTCCCCATCATATAATAAACCAAGTGAGTGATGGAATCTTTTACCAAAAATAAGCAAAATAGATTGATGTTGCTCTTCATCATATAGAAGATCCCCTGTCCTTGCCATTTAGCGAATTTGGAAAAGCAGACCAGTTTAGTCTACATCTGACATTAAAAAGCAAAGTTTCACTCAGGCAGTGTCAGTATTTGACATTCAGAACAATGACTAGAACAACTGTGTGACTGGCTTCCAGTAACAGAACATTAGTTACTTCAGTTTAGCCTCTCACCCTCTTTCTTATGACTTCCCCAAAAGGCAAAGTATTTCAAAGCAGAATTATGATTAGGAGGAAATGACACCACTGTGTACAGCGGGTGCTGTATTTCTATCAAGGACACCCATATATGTGAACCTTTTTCTACCACACCTCCTTTCCCTCCTCTCTGTTTTAGGTCTCTGGGGCCTGATCAATAATGCAGGTGTCCTTGGGGTTCTTGCTCCCACTGACTGGCTGACGTTGGAGGACTACAGAGAGCCTATTGAAGTCAACCTGTTTGGACTCATCAGTGTCACATTAAATATGCTTCCTTTGGTCAAAAAAGCACGGGGGAGGATTATCAATGTCTCCAGCATTGGAGGCCGGCTTGCATTCTGTGGAGGAGGTTATACTGCCTCTAAATATGCAGTAGAAGCCTTCAATGACAGCTTAAGGTAAAGCAAACATTGACAGATTGGGAAATAACAGTTGCTAACTTCTAGTGAATGTTTATTACATATCAGAAACCCTATTTAGTGCTTTAAGTTGCTCCCAATCTGTAGATGATACCACTGAAATTAAGAGAGAAGTACTTTGTCTAGGGTCACCCAACCAGTAAGTGATAGGACTGATATTTGGACCTAAGACTATGTAAGTCGTTTTTACTTTTTGCATTAATACATGATGCTGCTGATGCTGGTGAATTGATATTCAACAGGTCAGTTTGTTAAATAGTCAGGGAATCAAATCAAATGACTAAAGCAAGGTAGGTCTCTCCATTGTTATTACTGTCGGTGACACAACAGCACCATCTTATCTAAACCTTCAGTTGAAAATTATCTGGTATTTGTCACAAATTAATGACTTGACTATCTTGCTCCCATCCCCCTTACCCCCCTCCCTGTTTTTATTGCAAAGTGTAGACACAAATCTCCATACATCTCAGACTAGAGCACAGTGGATGGTATCCTCCCTGTCCCCACCTGAGGACAAAGATTTCCTGATGCTTCCATTTGAAATGAAACTCAGAGCAAGAGTTTGTTAACCAGAAATTAAGGTTTTGCTACATAGGAAAGAACTGACCACATCATTTTCTGTGAGCTACCAAAGCACCCTGGAGCTCAAAATAAAGGCACAATTAGCAAAAAAAAAAAAAAAAGGGGGGGGGGGAATTCCCAATTCTGCCCCCACATCTGGATTTCTTTGGGTTTATAGTAGTAGAGGTTCATTGGGCTTCTTGAATGTGTAGGTTTCTGCCTTTTGCTAAATTGGGGGAGTTTTCAGTTATTATTTCTTCAGAATTTTTTTCCTGCAATCTACTGTTTCTTCTCCTGGGATTCTCATACAAATGTTAGATCTTTTAGTTTTGTACCATAGGTCTCTAAGATTCTGTTCACTTTTTTATTGTTCTCTCTATTGTTCATATTGGATAATTTCTAGTGTTATATCTTCAAATTTACTGACTTTTCACCATCTTCATTCTATTAAGTCCAACCAGTGAGTATTTCATTTTGCCTATTGCAGTTTTCAAGTGTAAATTTTTCGTTTGGTTATTTGTGTCTTTTCTGTCTTTCCCGAAGCATTCTAAACTTACATTCACTTCAGGAGTGTTTTCCTTTGTTTTATAGCATTTTTATAATAGCTGCTTTAAAGACTTTGATAATTTCAATATCTGTGTCACCTTGGTATTGTCATCTGTCTATTGTCTTTCCCCATGTGAGAAGTTCTTTTTATGCCAAGTAATTGGGATTATGCTTTGAACATTTGGAATTCAAGAGACCGTGGATCTCATTTAAATTTTACGGAGAATGTTGAATCTTGTTTTGTTTTGTTTTAGTAGACCATTAACCAGATTGTGTTCAGGTCACAACTTCCAGCCAACCTTCTGTGGCTTGACATTCCAATGATTGTTCAGTTTTCAGAACCTTTGCTCTGCTCTTCACATCTCTCCCACAGACACACACACAGTAGCCACTGTGGGATGCGGAAGGTGACCAGACCCAGAGTTCCCTCTGTAAGGCAGATCCACACACATGCATGTGGTGCACAAACTATGTCATGGGGTCAATTTTCTGAGCTGCCACCTCTCAATGGTCTCCCCTGTATCCTGGCAGTGTCCTCCAGCCAGAAGTCACTCCACTTTCTATTCACTTTCCCAAAAATGTGCTGGGAATGGAGCCACATGATGGCAGGAAAGAGAGAGGCAAAAAGCAACAAGGTTTCTTCCCATCCTCTTGGCCCCACAGTAACTCAGAGCAGAGAAGAAGGTCCCCTTCACTCAGAATTTTAGGACCCTGCAAGTTCCCAGCTCTGTCATTGTTGTGCTCCTACTGTCATTGCCACCAAGCTACTGGAATCTAGACTGCAATTGATTAGAGAACAGGAAAAAGAATTTAAACGATAGCCATTTCCCCACACTCTGTTAGGTTTCTCCTTGCTACTCCTCAAGCCAGAACAATGGGCTCCCCCGGGGTTCTCTCTGTTCATGAGTGGTGTTTCCTTCTGTTCTGAGTTTTTTGTTGATTTGAGTCCAGATTAGGGCACCAGAGTGGAGGAAAAACAGGAAACATACCATTGGTTCAGAATCCGGTCTTCTTTCCTCATCGCCTACTAACATTTGCTTTTTAGAGTTCTTAAATAGTTGCTCTATTTTGTAGCTGCATTTGGTGGGAGAGAAAGGGTTCGTGTACTTCATCACACCCTAAACCAGATGTATCACCATCCATTCAAAGCTCCTACATTGCAAATGGTTGTATCAGTCAAGATTCTGCAGGAAATGGAGGCACAGTACATTTGGGGCAATAGAAGATCTTGTCAAATGCTAACTCAGATTCAGGGGGGCTGGGGTGTGGCCTGAGTTTCAGCATTTCTAAGGCATGAGCTACCCATAGCTCAGGGATCACACTTCAAGGAGCAAGGTCATGGAGAACCTCCATTTTCTCCTGGGTCACCCTTTAGTTCTACTCTATAGGCAACAGTGTCAAATTGTTATAATACATTACATATATTTTTATATTACATATGTATTACATATTTTATTATACAATCTATAATAAAATTTTAATACACTTAAAAAGTCACTCCATTTTAAAAAGAGACTACTCCTAATGGGTTTGTGGTGCAGTTATACCTTGCCTCAAAGTATTCAATAAGGAGAGTAGATTTCTTTCTAACTGATGGAACTGGTATTGGAAATGGTATTGTACAAGTAGACCACAGAACAGTAGCATCTCCAGAATTTATATATATATATAAATATTTATACACACACACACACACACACACACACACACACACACACACACACACGAATTTAAGGGCAGCAGTTCAGTTGGGAGAGGGCTGGGGCTCTTTGTTATCCCAGCAAACAAACATACTTGTTTAATACTAGCTATACCTGCTTGATAAGCTTAGTTGGATGACTTAGAGCTATTTACCCCTAGATTGTATGTTATTTTCATGAGTGGGTAGGTGATAAGTGCCAAAGACACCCTTTGGCACTGCTACTTTCCAAACTGCAAAGAAGATCAGGCAACACGTGAGTAAAATACAACTGAGTTGGAAAATAATGTTTTGATTCATTTATTTTTTATTGAAGTAACATTGTTTAACAACACTGTATATGAGCTAACGGAATAGGCTCAAACCACCTCAGATGTATGTTACCACCCTCACCACCAAAGCACCCTTAGCCTTTGACCCTGGGCTCCCTTCCCACTTTGTTCCCACTCCCTTCCAGCCTCCTCCTCCAGTAGCCTCAATTCTGCAGTCATATTTCTAGGGATTGCTTTATTAATTATTTTGTTTCTCTCTATTCTACATATGAGTGAAATCATCCAATATCTGTTTTTCTCTTTCTGACTTATTTCTAGCAAAATCCTGTCATGCTCCATGCATGTTATCTAGCCTTTTAAAAATTAATGCAAGTCTGATAGAGAGGGAGGGAGGGTAAGAGTGAGGGCAGAGGTGTAGGGGGCTCAGTGGCCTAGGTAAAGGATTCTGGGTGCCTTAATGATGGGAAGTGGTGTGGTGGCATACATCTGAGGAGATGTGAACCTGTTCTCCTAAATCATGTGCAGTACTGTAAACTAATGTTACCTCAATAAAAAACAATTAATAAATTTTAATGCAAGTAATATACCTTTCAAAAATCTTTCAAGGCCAAGCTAATTTTCATTTCTAGTGAAATATATTAAAAACTAAACAATTGGTATGTTGTCAGGAAGCAGGCCAATGATAAATTAATTGCATTTTATGTTCACTGGTCGAGTTCTTTAAAAATCTTGTGGTAAATCCTTCTATAAAATGAATAATGACTTCTTTATATATTCCTAGTGGAAATACTAGATTTAGGAAACTATTATTCATACAATGGTAGCACATTTGGTTTGCTTTAAGAGAGGGGCACCACAATTCCCTCTACAACCTTGGCCAGTAAAAGAGTAGACTTTGGGTTTTTGTTTTTGTGGAGACATGATAAAAGAACTTGTTGAGCAGCTTACGGGACAGGTTAGTCACATCAGAATTGTCAGTGTTTCCTTCAACATGTCCTCATTTGTGCTGCAAGATCCTCGGATCTTAGACTGAAGGTAAACTAGTCTATCCAGGCTGATTTCACCGGAAAGTACTTTGAGTACTGAGAAGGATCCCATCGTTAACATGGAGGATTGTCCCTGTAATGAGTGTGGCTGAGAGAGGGCCTGGGGTGAAGCCACCCAGATCCGGTTCCTTCTTATCACTAAGCAGCCCTCACTTCACCACTCTGAACTTCTGTTTCTTCATCTGCAAAATAAGAGGGTAGGACGAGATGTTCCTTTCCACCGTGCCCAATTCTGTATTTACATGAGTTCAGCACTCACAACAAAACAGTCAGCAAATAGTAAGCATTTGCCAACTAGACCTGGATTATACATCTTCAGTGGGTTCTTTTCACAGACTGGACATGAAAGCTTTTGGCGTGCATGTCTCATGCATCGAACCAGGGCTGTTCAAAACTGAGCTGACAGATCCAGTGAAGGCCACTGAAAAGAAACTTGCCATTTGGAAGCATCTCTCTCCAGACATCAAACAACAATATGGAGAAGGTTACATTGAAAAAAGTGAGTTTCTGGGTAGACCCAGGTTCCTCTGGGATTCATCACGTTAGACAGCATAAAGGCGACTCAAACATAAGGTTTGCAGAGTAATACACCAATAGAGATTTTAAATACAGATCAGGGATCCTATTAATTCATTTCATCTCTCTTCATCGCTGAGTATTTGTAAACATTAATGAAGTGCCAAGTTCTATACTAAATGCCTTGTGAAATATATCATTTTTTCCACAGGACAACTATAGTAGTTAGCAGAGGCTTGGATAGGTGAAGTGTCCAGGATTATACCTGGTCATGCCCAGGAGCCCATGGTCTTCACCTCTACACACAGCTTCTCTTTTTTTAAAACACCAATCCGTCACTCAACATGGTACAAGGATTTGTAGCGATTACCATGTACACACACTGACCTTATATACAGTCTGACAACTAGTTTACAATGTGACAACAGAAAGTACAACAATCTCAAAGTAAAACAATGAGATTGTATGGTATGCAAGAGAAGCCATCCTTTACTTCTCAGACTCAACCCAAAGGCCCAGATGGGCTGATCTCTCATTGCTTGTGATGTTTAGACCTGGCAAATACCATTGTGGTGAAGAAGCCTTTATGGAACAGATTAGGCTTAACCAAGCCCTAATTATTTGCACAGAAAGTTCCAAGAAAAGGAATGCATAGAGGCAGGAATGGAAGGAAATAGAACATAAATCAGATTGAGTCAGGGGTGAAGGGGTAGCCATAAACATCAAATTACCATGACTAACCTACAGGGAATGTTTACTGTGTACTTGTCATCATTCTAAGTGCTTTTGGGCTTTTGCATTTAAAATGTCCAAATAAACCCTTGGAAGTAGACATCCCTTAATTTATAGAAACAGAGGCACAGGGAAATAACTTGCCTTAAGTTGCAGAGCTGGCAGGTAGAGAGCTAGATTCGAACCCAGGCAACCTGACTTTACCATCAAGTCTTGGGCACCAAGAGTAATGTAAACAAGGCATGAAGGGGTTGGTTGAACTTCCTGGTTCAAAGTTTCACCTCCTCAGACTTCCTGGCCTTGTTAAATTTACTTGATATTCCTCACAGAGTTAATGAGCTCCTGCGTTGAACCAAACAGCGCCCCACCTAAGGCTGTGTCACTGTACACTCTAATCTGGGATCCTGCCCTTCATCAGTGGGCTTGGTCAGCAGCCAACTGTGGTAAAGTTTAGGGCCAGGATTTTGCAAGGTGCTGCTGAGAGCCAAGCCAGATGCACCTGGGGACATTTTAGCAATGACTAGTTCCCCCAACCAGCCCACCAAACACACACGCACGCACACACGCACACATGCACGCACATCCCATGTATCAACTAGAATGTCTGGTTTGACAAGCCTCCCAGTGCCAACAAGCCACCATAGGCTGTTTCTCACTCACTCACTCACCAGCTCTGAAGGTTCTAAGTAGGTTCAGAAATAAAACCTTCATTTAAAAGAGTTTTCTCTGCTCAATACTGACACTGACACTTTTTAAATGCCTATGACAAGATCATCAATTTGTATCTCAAAATTATCTTGGCCGTGGGCCCCAGTTCAGGTGGCTATCTCAGGAGTCCCAAAGGCATAGAGCCCGATTTTCCACTAGTGGTTTTTATTAGAGTTTCCAAGTCAACTCTAGATGCTCAGCCAGACTCCTAGCTCCAAAGTAGACCATAAATGTTAAGTTAATCTTCCTACATTTCCCAGGGGGGGATAGTAAGAATTAAAAATAGCCACTATTACTTACCAGGAAGGCTCAATTAGGTTCTTTCAGCAATTTATGGCTACTGGGGTCTGAAGCTGAAAGGAAGGTATAAAATCATGCATTCTATCTTGAAAAGACAAAACTCCTGCATGTTTTAGAACCTCTCGGTGGAACGCTCTGAGCCATTACCAAACCCTTGATAAAATACCTGCCTCTTTAAATGTCCCATAGCTCATTACTCAAACACTCCATTTGCCTGAGCAGTAGCTTCCTGAATCAGGACACTTGGGGCTGATTCTCTCTTTATTCACTAAATCATGAGGCATGTGGCATATGAGTGCACACGCATGCACGCACATGTTACACCCACACTCAAACAAATTAGGAATCAAACCCACAATTTCTGGGCTCAGGAGCCTCACAGATTTTATGAAACAACTTTGCCTTATTGCTTTAAAGTAGTGCTTCTCAAAGTCTGGTCCCTGTCCAGAAGTACCAGGGTCACCCGGAAGCTTAACAGAAGTATAAATTCTTGGGCCCCACTTCATACCTATCGCACTAGAAATTAGAGGTGAGGCCCAGCAATTTGGGTTTCACAAGCTTTCTAGAAGATTCTGCTGCTTGCTCTAGTTTGAGAGCATGGGACATGGTTTTCTGAGTAGATGGAAATTCGTGCCCAGGGGCCTCAATTATAACAGCAGACTTAAAATAAATTCTAACACACTCCTCCTGGCCATGCACACACCTCCTTCCAGCAGTAAATGTGCTTTTGTCTCTTGTTACAGGTCTAGACAAACTGAGACTCACCAGGTCCTTTGTGAACATGGACCTCTCCCTGGTGGTGGAGTGTATGGATCATGCTCTCACAAGTCTCTTCCCTAAGACCCGTTATGTTGCTGGAAAAGATGCCAAGACCTTTTGGATTCCTTTGTCTCATATGCCAGCAGTTTTGCAAGACTTCTTATTGTTGAAACAGAAAGTGGAGCTGGCTAATCCCAAGGCAGTGTGACTCAGCTGACCACAAATGCCTGCCTTGGGCTAAGAGATTGGCTGATTTCAAGGATACATCCCTAGATCATGCTGCTTTTGACAAATGGAGGAGTCCCAGCATTGCTGGTGATGTCCCAGAGTCTCTTTACCAGCCTTCTTTGAAAAGAAGAGTGAGAATGGCTCATCATAGAGGAGGATGGAGGGGGGGGCACCTGCCTCGTATTTAAGCTTTGCCTGTATGTAATGTATTGAGGGACATGGAAAGACTTTCCCATCCAAAATACTCTTCATCACTGCCTGCCCCATGCTTCTCGTCCCACCACTTTAAATAACTCCTGAATGTTAAATATTTGTCCTTTATCAAAACATTCAGAGATACATAGAACGCTTTCAGAAGTGGATGAGAAGTGTTCTGCTATCCATTGAGAATGAGAATCAGTGGGACTGGAGTTCAGTTCTGTAAGCTTCATGGGATCAGGAGAAGGAAGAGAAATAAACATTTGTGTGACTGGTATAAGCTAAGGGGAGGCAGACAAATGCAAGGGAGAACTGCAAGTTGGAGGGCAGGAAGAGAGGAAAAGAAGAGGCCTGAAAGAACAGAGGTAGGGAGCTTCCCATGCAAACCCACCTGTCACAGGGGGAGCTAAGGAGGGTGAGTAGCCTATTCAAGACACCGTGAACATCGTTGCACACAGATGTCTGTGGAAAGAAGATAACAACAGGCTAACCAAACATTCAAAAAGAAGAAAAATATAGGGTTTTTACATTTATTCTGGAGATTGTAAAATAATAAGACCCAGAATCTCTGAGATAGCTCCTACCTGAGATGACTGGAAGCCCTGTATATGTGCCCCCATCAAGCCCCAGGAAGATACAGCGCTAAGTTACAAGATTCTCTTTACAAGACTCTCACTGTTCTTACAGTGCGAGCACGTCTGCTTCTTGCTTATAGTCACGATTCTAAATTAGATCAACCCTGAGCCCACGCCCCATCTAAAAGAACAGTTCTCTAAACGGATGTGTCCCTAGATTCTGCATCTCATATCATTCTCAAAGGTTTGTTGTATCTTTACATGAAAAAAACCTGAAGCATCAGAATTCAACATCAGTTGTGGGATACTACAGGTAAGAGAGCTAGGTAAATAATCTAATGTGCATGCACACATATAAACACATCACTTATCTGTGCTTGAAACCATGTCCATTTGAAGATATCAGTAATCCTACTTATTTTCATTCACTTTTGGGAAGCATCTGTAAATGAAGTAGTATCTTCCTTTCAAGGTTAAATCACATTAATGACATTGGAAAACCAAATTACCAAAGCTGTCAGTCCACCTGGATATGTATTTCATTATGGGAGGTGGGAGAGATACATTCTTTTCCCATGTAAATGAAGAAAACCACAGCAAGAATGAGAATTCCCAGATGAAGTTAACTATTGTCATCATCTACCTATGAAGTCATCCCCGTCTTGGCCAAGCCTCAAAGACATTCGCCTGCAGATCTTTGACTTTTTCTGGCTGCGCTTAATCACCTATAGGTTAGGTGATACTCTCAGCTTGTCCTTGGAGCTGTGTTTCACCACTGTTTGCTGGGGCTCTTCCTTCTTAGAATTCCCAGATCTTGGCTTTATTTCACTGCTTTCAAAGTGACTGAAAGTTGCATCTGGTCTTCCAGGCCTCTCAGGGCTGCTTAGACTTTTAAAATTCCCAGGAAATTCCTTTGTTGACCAACCAATCACACCGGTCATATAGGGTCTACCTAATGGTGTTATTTTCTTTGTTTTGCCTAGACCTGAGTTCTTTCCTCCTTTCTCCATTAGCTACAGGCCAATTGTTACCAAACTACCTGTTTCATCCAACCAAAAAATTGCTCTACTGAAATAAATACAAATACAGCATTACCTCAAAATAAAACCAAGATATTCACCCATATGAAACAAGCCAAATGTCCCATCCTACTTTTCACAAGACCTGAAGTTTTACTTCTTCAAGTCTCAAAATCATGCCTTTCCCTGTGACAAGGCGAAAGGAGCAGGGAGCTCAAAGTGACCTCATAGGCATTAGGATGAACTTGCAGCTAAACTTCAGGCCACGCACCGGTCCCAGGATGAGCACGGGGAAGGGGAAGCTGGAAGGAAAGTTTCTTCTAGCCTCCAAGGAGCTTGTAACCGTGTGTCCCTGGTTAGTTTAGTGATCTATGTGCAGTTATCCAAAACATTTCCTTACTTTTTAAAACAGGAGTTCTAAGTGGATATGGTATTAATAAAGAAAACTCAACAAAGCATTTACAATGAAAATCTAGTTTTTCTCCCACCACATCCCTGGTCCCAAAGAGCTAAGAGCTTCTCATGTGTCTTTCCTGAAATATGTACATGTATAGACCCCACCCCACACAAATTGTAGCATTCGTGGGAAGACCGTACACACTTTTCTCTCTCTTGCTCTATATGTTCAAATTTTAATGAACCAAAGAATGAACACCTTTAAAAAAATGTTCACAGTTTCCTTTTCAAATGTGGTCCAGGCTTAGTCCATACATGTTATGATTCCATCATCTTACTTTTTCAGTATTTGACTTAGCAAATATATAGTCACTAAATCACAGTCTTTCATTAAATACATTTGAAAGTTAATATTCCCGACACTCTAGTTTCCTCTCTAATTTAAGGCAGCAATGATCCCTACCCTGGATAAAATAAGAAAGGAGATAATTATGTTGATTGTGAGTTCTTAAGACTGTAAAGCTATTTATCAACATGAGCAGTTACAAGTGGAACCACCAATGCATTAATAAATGATTCTGAAGGTAAGTGGCTCCTCTCTGAGAAATTAATTAAGTCTTTTAGGAAACCAATTATAAAACACTACATTCACTTTGGGGACATCTAAATCTCAAAGAATATTTGATTCACAGAAAATCTTTTCCATGACATTAAAAGGCTTCTAAATGTTACACATTGATTGAATTTTATTTCTTAACTGATTCTATTTCTGCAGATGTAAACCTAGAGATCCACTTTTTGACTCTTGCCTAAAATTAGCAATGGAAGTTTTTACAAAGTTGCCCTGTTTGATTCCAAAAGTTAAATCAAACAAACTGTCCTTAACAGTTTGTCAAACTGTCCTTAACAGGACAGTTTCCTGTTAAGTAAACCACTTTCCTATTGTAGGAAAATGGAGCTTATTACTCTGAAATAATAGAGGAATGCTCTTATTAGTTGAATTCTCTCTCTCTCACACACACACATGCACACGCACATGCACACAAAGATATGCTGAAATTCTAAACCCCAGTGCCTCAGAATGTGACTTTTTGGAGATAAGATCCTCACAGAGGATGTCAGTTACAGTGAGGTCACTGGGTGGGCCCTAATCCAAAACTCCTGGTGTCCTTATAAAAAGGGAAATTGGACATAAGGCCAAGCACACTCAAAGAGGGAAGACAATATGAAGAGACATGGAGAAAAGGCAGCCATCCACTTATCCTTCCCTCACAGCCCTCAAGGGAACCAACCTTGCCAACACTCTGACTTCTGACTCCAGACCCCAGAACTGTAAGACGATAAAATTCTGTAGTCTAAGCTTCTGAAGCATCTTAGGTCCATGGCAGACCTTCGTTGTAGGTCAGCCCCCACCTTGCCCTATTTTTTCAGCAAATTGGTCAAAGTCAAGGACAAGAGCAACATTCTAACATTTGTCCCAGTTGAGTAAGCGATGAGTGCTGAGAAGGGCTGCATGCAAGCAGAGCGCTCCAGTGATGAAAAGCGAAAGAGGGAAGACGTGTGGGGAAAAAACAGCCACACAAAAACATCAGGGGGTCACCATTTTCTGAGCACCCACTCTGTGGAGAGTCCTACATGAGGTGCTGGAATCAAAACCCAGTCCTGACTGTGGCACTGGTTCCCCATTGGCAGGCTACCACTGGCAGAAGATAGAGGCCTGGCCTGACAGGGCCTTCAGTAACTAGGTGGGTGTTAGAATCAAGAGTGGCAGAGTTATATCTGATTCTGATTCACCTTCTGATTTTTCAAAGGAAAGGGAACAAAGGCCTTGAAAGGTAGAGAGTCTGAAACAAGATTATGTCAAATTCACAGTGGCACAATAAGACTCAGACTCAGATAAGAAATGGGCTTCTTCAATTCTGGGAAAGATAAGAGAGATCTGTTACAGGGAAGACTGGCACCAAACAGCGATCAGATAGAAAGCTAAGAGGCCCAACATGCTATCTCTTGAAGAGTTGCAGAAATAAGATGACGACGACAAATTATAAGCAACTGTTACATGCGTGGTACTGTTGTGTTTTGCATACGTGATTACCTGATTTAATCTTCATACAACAACCTTGCAAAAGAAGGGTTAAATTCAGGTAGGATACTCAACTTGCCCAGCATCTAGAGCTTGGGGAGAGGGGTAGAAGGGGGGCGGCAGTCAGGACTATCAACTTGTACCTGGGCAGCCTCTTAAGAGACAGTTGTAGTGCTAGGAGGGCATGGGGCAGGTTCTCTATGCCCTGGACAGACAGGTGAAGGAGGAGAGGAGCCTTTGGTGGCCTTTTCAGGCTTTTAATTATCTTTTTGCATTATTTGTAGAGACGTACAGGCACAAGGCAGGTGGGGGGGTGGGGAGGGCGGGATGCTGGCAGGCCTCCCAGCCCACAGCGAATCTTTACTCTCTCATGGCTCTCCAGGACTCCCTTGTGGTCTCTCTGCTTCAAGTCCTCTGCCACCACACTCAGTTCTCTGCACTGCTGCTGCCACTGCTGCTGCCTTTATGCTCAGCGTCCAGGCCCAGGGTGCCCAATCAGCACGCCCGCACCCCACTCCAGGTGCCCGCCATCAGGCATGCGTGCAGGACCGCAGGGGTCTATCATTGATGGGAGGGTGGAAGCCCTGATTATTCTTTCATTTACCCTACACAGCCAACAGCCACAGAGGCTGCAAAGGGTCCTTACTGCTCTGTGATTATATTTTAGAACATCTGAGTCACATCAATGACAAGTTTTTATCAGTGAAGTAGAGTCACTTGGTCTTCCATATAGTTTTAAACTATGAAAACAATCATTAACAAAAATAGCCACCACAACCATCTTGGTGGAAGAACAGGTCTTCATACAAAATATGTGGTGAATTTGGGCCAGTTGTTGACTGCTCTTGTGTTACCATAAACTTGCTAAAGTTGTTGCTTCCCTCCAAGATGTAATAACAGAAGCATTTCCCCTGGAACATACCTAGCAGTGTCCTGAGGCATAGTGGAAACTGCAGGAAATACTGCGGTCTGGTTTTGAGCTTGAGCAATCACACTCAACCCCATACTGCAATGAGTAGAATAAAAGTTGGGGTGGGGGTACCTAATTGAGAGCACCTCATCCTTCCTTAGGTGACAAAGTAAGCTGGCGGAGGATAGAAACACATCATTTGGAGGGCCTGGCTTATTCCCCTTGTTCAAAATGTCCCCATTTAAGGTCTCACTTATAACGGGAATATAGGGGAACCAAATACAAGAGCGACAACCAGCGAGAAAAGGGGAGGATTGGGGCTCAGAACGGGGGAGAGGGGAGCACAGGGGACCGTGGTGACGTTTCACGGGTGAATTGGTGGTGGGAAACCTACGGGGAATATGCAGTAATGTAAAAGACATAAATAAAAATAGCTATTGAAAAAAATATATATTGCCATTTAAATCTAAACCTAGAGCAAGCAGAAGAGACAGGCACCCCCTCAACTCCCAGAAGCAGCGTGCTGGTGAGAGGGCACGAGAGGATGCCCGCATAGCTAAGTGCTGGCATATTTCTGGCAGTTAGTGTGCATTTGGCCCCTATTTAAGAGGCATGCATTTCCTAAAGCACCTTTTGGTTTCAGAGCCTCATAGAGACCTGGCAGTGTGTCGAGGTGCAGGAGTGCCTAAGCACTCCCTCCCAGCTCATCCCTACATGGCTAAAGTACCAACTGCTCTTCGATTTCAGCAGGAAGCGAAGTCCATCTGTACTTCTGTAAAATGCTAAGGAAGCTTGCAAAAGGTTCATTGTGAACTGAAAATAAATTAATGTAGAAAGTATGAATGAATAGTGGACAAAACATTAAACACCTTTGATACAAATTTGCACTATGATGCATTATCTGGTATAATCTTTCAACAACCTATTATGATGCCTCATTTTACAAGAGAAAACTAGAGATTTGGGAGCGATTGTCATGCCCAAGGACACACACACATTCACACACGCATGCATGCGCGCACACACGCCCACACACACACACACACACACACACTCCTGGCTCACTTGCTCCCTGCAGTCCCTTCCCACACGTGCACATTTTTAAAATGATCAATTTGTGTTACTGATTTACTTCCCTTTCTTTGAAGGAGTTAAATTTGCAATAAGAAAAGTTAATCTGTAATATATCCCCACATTCAGCTCTGCTACCCAGCCCACCACTCATCCTTCATTTCTCCTGTCATAGTGAAGCAAAAGGTAGAAGATTATTTTCTAATTAATTGAAATGTCTCTGTAATAGAAAAGCTGCACCCAAATAAATTGAAGATGAGAGAAAATTAGAAGCTAAAAAGCAGTGAGAATTGTTAGGGGAAAGTTTTGTTATGGTACCAGATCATCTATTCATGGTTTTAGTGGAGTCGCCTCTTCCCTCTCACCAGCAGCGCAGTGGGAACCTCGGCAATTTCTCATAATTATCAGAGTGAACCGTCACATCTCAGCTGGAAATGTTTGCAGGAGCTATTTTAGGCTCAGGCTTGGGAGGGATTTACTTTTTAAAATCAATCAAAACAGAAAAATAAAGCCACACAACAACCCACAAATGCTACTGCGTGTTTGAGAACCCAGCCGGTGTAACTGTGTCAAGTAAATGGACCGCAGAAATTTATTTCACCTGTGATGGAGAGCTAGGCAAGAGGCAAAGGGGTCTGAGCTTTACTGAGAGGCTGCAGGTACCTCCCAGCTGTGTTCTCATTCTCATAGTGACCCCCAAACATGCTTATTCCTGCCACCATTTTGAAGGTGCTGCCATCAAAAAGGTTTAGTGCTTAGTCCAGGTTCTCAGTAAGTCGGTCATGAGGCAAGCTAGGAGCTGAACTCCCAATCTCTTCTAAGAGACCCCCCATCACCTTAATTCCCAAATTCTTTGATCCCAAAAGGTTAAATCCAACCTTTTCCCACTGTGTAGGCCTGTTCTCGTGATACCCGGTAAATAAGGAAGCACTGGAAGCCATCTGCACTTTCTCCCTGGACCCCGTGTACAGGACACTTTGGCTTCCAGGGGACTGGACAAGCCACTTTCTAAATCCAGCCCCACCCCTACTTTTATTCCTCTCCCATCCTAAAACCCCTGGCGGCAAAGAACAAATAGAAACCAAGTGAGAGCACCCTCCTACCTTAGCAGATACTCCATTTTTGTCAGAATTCTTTTGTAAGCCCAATGCCACCACTTGGACACTAGAGGGCGCGTGATGCTCATAAAATCAATGGGCTTGCCGGACGGGCCTGGTAGGTCCCGCTTGACCGTACTGGGGAGGAACATAACATGTCCCTCCCCGCTAAGAAGTAGCATTTCTAATGGATCAATATTTAGCATGCTATGCAACAAACTCGTTTCATTCTTTAAAAGCTTTCCAGGCAGAAGAATTCTTCCTTTTTGACCATCTAATTCCACCACATCTCAAGTTGAATGCTGTGAGGATGCAATAAAAGAACAGATCCTCTCTGCGCAATGGAAAGCCAGCATCCTCCAGCTCTCAGTTATAGTCAGAAACCTGGTGATCAAACTACTAGTCACCCAAGAACGGTAGCCCCTGTCTCCAAAGCCCTGCCGTCTCCGTGTCCACAGCTCACTGTGCTTACAAGTCTTCATGGGGAAAGAGGTGTGGATGGGTAAATTCAGCCACTTGGGGAAGACATTGCTCCTTCCACCCTGGGAGGCTCAGAGAGCAGCAGAAAGAAGGGGAGCAGCAGGGTGTTCTCATTTTGTGGAGCCCCAGCATAGGGGCCCCAGGTGGCCCCCTACATGCTGAGACCTTTCAAAGCTGAGCTCCTGGCAACAGCCTTTGAAATAACTGAGTGCTGGCAACACACATTTGACATGAATATGCAAATAAGAATACTCAAGGCTCTCACTTCATGCTTTTGGATCTTTTTACAAATTCAGCCACTAACCATGACTAACAATAAATAAAGAGGGAAGAAAAAGTGGCCTGACCTCCATTTGGTTTCTCCCATTGACCTCCCTGTGATGGAGCCAAAGTACTTTTCAGACCAGAGAGAAAGATGGCTGGGGTCTCAAGAGGAGCCTGGACCGCTGAGAGTTAAAGACATTTTCACCTCCTCTCTCTAACAAAAGCGCAGGAATGGATCAATAGGCGCTACTTGGTTCTGTCAATCAACCTCAGTTGCTCTATTTTCATCGCTACTAAGATGGATAAAAAGCTAAAGTTTGCTACAAAGCCCCCATCAATGTATTCAGGGAAATCACGGGAGGTTTAATGAGTAATGTCTGTAAACTTGCCAGGTCACTAATTGTGCGTATCATTTCCCTACAGTCTCTCCATGCTGTCACTTTAGTCCCAATAATCACTTTGGCTTCCATACTTCTTCCTTTGTTCACTTGCCTGCACCCCTGAGACGCTCCTGGAGGGCCGCACCTCAGAGGCAGGCACATCTCTATAACAAGATGTGACAATGAGCTTGGGGAACTTACTGGCTGAACATAATTATAAAGAAGAATTTTGCATCATTATCCATTGTTTTTTTATGAGATGCGAACGCATTTGATGAGGCTTTCCCTCCAGTCCCCCACTCTGAAGACAGGGGCAGGCACCCAGGAGGGGCTGGCCCACCCCGTGGAAATCCCACCCTGCCCAAGCGGGAGGGGACAAATGTAAGTAAAGTCTGAATCAAGTGTCACACCAAACCTAATGCAAACAGCTGAATGGTGGAGAAGCAGAAAAACTTGTTCAGTCCTTAGAAGATGAATTCCACTTGATTCCTATAAGCTTCCTATTTCCTTTGTTTTATTTTTAGTTGCCATATCCCCATCAGGCATTGCCACCATAGTGCACCCACCCCCAAATCACCCATAGTCCACTGTGCTTTGTTCTTAGCCCTCTTTGTTCTTAGCCCTCTTTGTTCTTAGCCCTCACCTTTCCTCTCCCTCCCTGGGTGCTTCAGTTGTATAGTCAACTTTTAAGGTTTAGTTTTTAGGTTGTCTTTATCAGATTCTTTTTTAAAAAAATATTTATTTATTTATATACACAAGCTGGGGTACAGGCCAGAGGCGTGGGGCAGTGAGAGGGTTCACCAGAGACAGAGTGGGGAGCAGAACAGGCAGATCAGAAATACACTGCTGAGGGCCTCCCCGGTGGCGCGGCGGTTGGGCGCTGCGCTGTGGAGCTGTCGGCAGCGGTGACGCGAGTTCGATGCCCTGCCGGGGAGAATCCCACATGGTGCGGCAGACCTCTCCTGCCTCGCCCGCTGCTC
>PVIJ01021696.1:0-17917 GCA_004024925.1 Scalopus aquaticus | reverse complement strand
ACAGGACTATAGGGAGGCCAGGTGGGAGAGAGACACTCAGCGGTGGGGGAGGGGGGAGGGGAGGATAAGGGCACAAAATGGAAGAGAGGAGAATACAGGGGACCATGGAGATGGATCACGGGTGAATTGGTGGTGGGCTGCCCAAGGGGAATACAAAATGTAAAAGACACAAATAACAATAAAAAAAATGGAAAAAAAATTGATTTCATAGGTTTTGGGAAGTTGGTTTTACTAAAGTAAAAAATTATAAATGAGTTAGCACTTATTGAAAGTTTGCCATAAGTCAAACACTTTTCTAGGTGCTTTACATTAATCAATGAATTTATTTTAAAAGAATTTATTTAATTGACATTAAAAAGAGACATTAATATTAAGTAATTTACACAGGGTCTCAAATGTTAAAGACAAAACTCAAACCCAAGCAGTCTTACTTCAAAGACTACTCTCAACCGTATTATAGTAAAACCCTATTGTTTAAGAAAACTTGAGTTCAGTTTGCTAATACTTGTAACATAAAGTCAACTAACCAATGGCTGTCTTAAAAAGGCACACCCAATTTCTCTTTCCCTCCTCCATTCAACACGCCTGGAAAAATATTAGTATCTATTGTATCTACCCTTATCTTTATATCTACTGTATTGTATCAACATCTATTATATCAAAATCTTTCAAAATCTGCTCTCTCCACCCTTTCTTCTCTTTTCCTGATAACAGCTCAATTTTCAATTAGTCATTTTCAAACACAATACACTTACATCCCAAGTATTGTTCCATTTTGACTCAATAGCTCAAGCCCATAACTTTTTTTGAAGGTAAATTTTTATTACCATTATTATTATTTATATCTTTTACATTACTGTGTATTCCCCAAAGGTTACCCACCACCTATTCACCCATGAACCATCACCATAATCCCTTGTGCTATTTCCTCCCCCGTTTTGAGCCCTTATCCTCCCCCTCCCTCTCTGAATGTCTCTCTCTTATTTGGTTCCCTGCTATATTTATATCTTATATAATATAAGATATAAATAAATAAATATATATATCTTATTTATATTCCTGCTATAAGTGAAACCATTCGATATTTTTCTCTTTCCTTCTGGCTTATTTCACTGAGCATGATCCCTTCAAGTTCCATCCATGTTGCTGAGAATTTCAAGCCCAGAACTTACCTCATATCTGTTGTATCCTTTTCTCTGACTACCCTCTCTCACTACGCAGCCTGAAGAAGCTAAAGACTCTAAGTCAGTTGTATTCCAGGAGCTCACTCATCAGGAAGGAGCTAGAAAGGCATACTCATCCTACCCATCCAAACTAGAAATGAGCTGAATTAATGTTTGGTGACATTAACTTCAAGGAGCTGCAAGCATTACATGGGATGAGAGATCCTGGATTCTGTGCCCATCTCCACCACCACCACCTCAAAGTTCCAGCATAACTTCTGCCATTTTTTCCAACCTAGAATGTTTTCCTGCCTCTATTTATGCCCTTCTTTACCTTCAGGTTATGCACAATATTTATCAGAATTTCAAGAGCCTCTTTGGAAGCTTATATGACTCCCAGTCATTGATGTGTACAAGTACACGCAAACGCAACTCATGAAATCATTAAAATGACTCAACTTATCACCCAACTTAGTCCTCCAACACAATGTTTGTTGCTACAATCAAGAAGGAAAGAAAAAAAAAATCCATGCTTCAAACATTGCTCACTTAATTCAAGCAAACAATGTTCTAAGAAGTTCTAGGTATAGCAGCAAATTTTAAAATAGTAATCATTTCAATACAATGTAAAAAAATGGCCTTTTCTATACTTAAAAAACTACTACTAAACTATGGATATTGTTGAAAAGTTTGCAGTTGCTGGTTAGAATTAAGTTGCCTTGCAGAAGAAAGACTGGTTGTGGGGCAAGGAGTGGGAGCTATAGATTCCAGGGTAAGGTGAACCAGAGGAGAAAAACTAGAAGATGCCTGCAGGAAGAGCAGAAATGAAACTCTACTTGACTTCAGGGTTGGAGAGATAGAGAAAAAAGTTCTAAGGGGGTTTTATGAAATGAAATAATATTGGAGTGAAATAATTTAAAGTGAAATAACACTGAACTGTTCAAGGTCAATTTTTCTCACACCTTACAAAATATTCTGTAAAATGAACATTACTGGCTTGTGTTATGATAGTAGAAAGTTATTTAAGAAAATTGCAAAATGTATTACTAATTGCTCCAAATCAAAGGTGGGTGAAAACAGTTCTCAATGACCAATTGTTAAAGGCATCTCTATAAAAGAGAGAGGTACCATGTTCCCCACCCTCACATAATGAGGGGCAGAGTTGAGCAACCAAGGGGAGTATATAACAAGGAAGGTACATGGGCTCAGAGAGACACGTTGAGAAGAAAGGGGAAGGGAGCCCTTGCTTCTTGGCTTTGAACTTGCACCAGGGACTTGGGGGAATAAGGAAAGAAACACATGGAGGAGAGCCATCTAGAGACACTTGGAAGAGACCTGTGGGGAGGCTGACAATGGCAGCCATTACCTGACTTGTACTTTGATTTTGCTCCTTTGGTCTCAACTTTCTCAACCTGCTTCAGAATTCCTTTCCTCTAGTTCTCTGCCAGAAGGTGCCTTAAATTTGTGGCAAGCTTTCAGGCCTCAGCTGCTCCCATTTGGGCCAACCTTGCTTGGCTGGGCATTTGTCCATGAAGGAATGGGTAATTTGGGTGGTTTAATTAGATTATCCTTTCTTCTCTCTTTTCTCTATGCATACTAATTCTCTTAATGTTCTTTCACACTAAAGGTCTCCTATGTCTTTGTGCACAGACATCTGTGTGCACAGATGACCCCTTTAGAGTGTGCAAGTTTGGGGGTCACAGGACACCCCACTGTTATGTGCTAACCAGATGACTTATTGGTTACTTGTATAATAATAAAAATTATAACTTTAATCTCTTCCATTCTTTACTTGATACTTTTTTCTTCTATTGTCTTTCCATCTACACTACATCTTCATTCTTTCTTTACATTGGCAACAATCAGACTTAAACACTATTTACTTACATGTGCCATCCTCCTCCCCACACACATACCCATGCATGCAGGCACACCCACATTCAAACGAGATTCTGAACTTCTTGAGAATAAGAAATCCATCTTATTAATTTTGGTGTACTCAGTTCTCAGCATATTGCCTGGAACAGAGTAGAAACTGAATGGATGTTCACACCAAAATCCTTGTATTATTGTTTTCTCTTGTGTTCCTGGGGTCTCTGAAAATGAAAAGTCAGTCACTCCACTGCAAAGTACCTCCTGTGTTTATGTAACTGGAACTACATCAAACAACAGTGATAAAGCATGCTTTTGAAGAACTTTCTATCTTGCTCTTAGTATTTCAGAGAAAGACAGATAAAAAGGAAAGCTTCCTCTAGCCATTACTATGACTGCTTACAAATTTTCCATTTACTATACAAAATTTAATCTCAGCCCATTATATGAAAACAAATTAAGGCAGGAAACACATAATCTGAACAATTCCTTGTTATTCTCTAGAAAGGATTTACACAAAAGAACTAAAGGAGCAGGAAAACAAAGTTTTAGTGGTTATTAAAAGATTACCAGAAAACCAGGCATAGTAGGATCTTGAAAAGTTTTTTTAATCACACTGCTTAGCAGAGCTTCTTCTCAAGTCCCAGAGAACAACTGTCTTGTGTAAAAAGGTTAGAAAAGATTACAGTCAGGATGACAGCAACGTGGAATTCTGCAAACACCATAGACCATTTCTAAGTCAAAAGAACACAGATAGAAAAGACAGGTTCACTAGGTAACCTCCCATTGGATTCAGACTTTTTCTAGAGGCTATAAAAGGTTCTTTTCTCTTGGTATTAAAATAGATACTGGAAATTGAGGGATGGTCTTGTGAAAACCATGTTGATAATAATAGCAATCTCCGATGTTTAGCACATTTGTGTAGAATTGGCACTATTTCTTCCTTAAATGTTTGGGAGGAGTCCCCCAATGAAGTTTTCTGGGCCTAGTATTGTCTTTGTAGGAAAGTTTTTAATTTTAAATATAGATTTTTTTTTGTTTTTTTTTTAAGATTTATTTTTTATTTATACATACAAGCTGGGGCACAGGCCAGAGGCGTGGGGTGGCGAGAGGGTTCACCAGAGACAGAGCGGGTAGCAGAACAGGCAGACCAGAAGTACACTGCTGAAGGGAGCAGCGGGCAAGGCAGCAGAGGTCTGCCACGCCATGTGGGACTCTCCCTAGCCGGGCGTCGAACTTGCGTCACCGCTGCCGACAGCTCCACAGCGCAGCGCTCAACCGCTGCGCCACCAGGGAGGCCCCTTAAATACAGTTTTTGTCAAACGTATTCTTTTGTGTTTTCCAGAGTTTGGTGACTTCATCTAAGTCATTGAATTTACTGGCATAACACTGACCATAATATTCCCTTCTGCTATCACTTTAATGTCTGTAGGACCTCTAAATGTGCCCCCTTTTCACTCCTAGTATTGGCAATATTGTTTTCTCTCTTTTGTCTTGACCAGTATTGTTAAATGTCTATAAATGTTATAAACTTGTTCCAAAGAACCAAATTTTAGTTTTGTTGGCTCTCTTTTTTTTTTTTTTTCCATTGAATTCCTGCTCTTTACCATTCTTTCTATATACTTGGTCTTTGACAGAAAAAAAAGTAACTCCTTAAGGTGGAAGATGAAGGGACTGATTTTAAATCCTTTATTATTTTTGAATGCAAGTCTTTAAATCCATACATTTCTCTGTAAGCACTACATTACTGCAGCCTGCAGATTCTGATGTATGTTCTCCTCATCATTCAGTTAAAACCATTTTCTCCTTGTCCTTGTGATTCCTTTTTTGAAGTATATAGTTTAATTTCCAGTTATTTGGAGATTTTTATAGCTATCTTTGTGTTATTGTTTTCTCTTGTGTTCAAAGAATATAGTCTATGCACGTTCTATCTTCTGAATTCTACTGAGATTTCTTTTATGGTTCACCATGAGTTCTCTCTCAGTAAGTGCACTTGGAAAGAATGAATACACTAAAGCAGTTTGGTATAGTGTTATATAAATGTCAATTAAGTTAATATGGTTGATTGGATAATTCAGACTTTCTATATCCTTTCTAATTTTTTTGTTTACCTATCAATTAATAAGGAGGAGTATATTAAGATATCCAGTTGCAATTGTGGCTTTATTTCTATACATTTTTACTTCACATATTTTGAGGTTCATATGCATTTAAAATGTCCACTTGATTTTCCATTTTTATCATTATGACATGTCATTTTTATCATTTGATGTTTCTTAAAGCATTCTTTATCTGATATTTATATAGCTACATCAGTTATCTGTCTTTGAGGTCACTGATCCTTACTCTGCAACATTCAAATGTTATAGTCATCTAATGCATTTTTTATTCAGACACTGTATTTTTCTAAAATTTCCGTTTTGTTCTTTTTTAAAGTTTTCCATGTCTCATCTGAAATACCCAATTATCTCAACCACTCTACCCATCTTTTCCTGCAAATTAAAAAAAAAATTATCTGGTAATTTTTTAAAAGTTCTTTTCATTCCTATAATGGGGTAATCTATGGGTCTGTTTCTATTGACTCTCTTTTCTTTTGATTACATATTCCACTTTCCTATTTCTTAGCCAGGAAGCTTCATAATTGTTATTACATTCCAGACATTGTTTATAAAAGAAATCGGCGACTGAAATATAGTATTTAGCTTTGTTTTACTTTATTTGGTTTCCAATAAATAAAGTCATCTTCTCTGTTTGGCATTTGGCCTGAAGAGCTAGTACTCATATTTCTTTTATAGTCCAAGTGAACTACATCTGGGCTACAGCTTTAATTAGATCAGAATCACCTGTAATTAGCCCAGCTCCCAGTCTCCTGAGTCACAGTCTTTTTTATGTTTCCAGTAGCTGAGTTGCAAGACGACTGGCTGTAGTTTCAGGTACTTTTGGAATATTTTGAATCTTTGGATTCATCTCCAGGCACAGATCTGGGATCCAAAGATCACAGGAATGCATAGGACTAAGCAAGTTCTCTCTATTTGCCAGCTCTTTCTCCACCATTACTTTCCCAGCAAAACTCATTGTGGGGAGGGTCAAAAGAGGGGAAAGAATTGCTGAGCTTAATAATCTGTCCCAGAATTTGGGACTTTTTTGATGCTAATGTATCTTGACAATCTCACTTGCTTCAAGGTCCAGACTTATCTCCCTTGAACCTATAAAGTTCTCTCTATCAGACCTACCGATCCAGCTGAAGAAGCTGTGCCAGGTAAAGAAGCTCCTGGGCGCTCACTAAAAACTGTGCTTTCTCTCTTGAATTCAGTCTTAGTCAAGATGTGTGAACTTTACCCATCCCTTACCGCAAAGAAAACACATTTTTTTCTAGGTTTCCTTGTTGTTTTAATGTTCTTTTATATATGCTCCAGAAGTAGAAATCCCTACAATGTACTTAACCAGTTTTTAAAGTTTCCAGTATGAAAAAAAAAAATTAAAGATTGGAAAATCAAACTTGTTAAAGACAACAAAGGAATACAATATATTAACAAGAGAAGGCTGAAGGACTAAAGTAAATTAAGAAGTTTTGATAAGTGGTTTTATTTTAAGCATGTACAGACATACTATGTTAATCATTTTAATTATATTATTCAAAAAGTCTTCTTGGCCTACAAAACATGTATCTATTCTACCATGGGGAGCAATTCCACCCAAAGTTTTCTTTGGGTGTACATAGCCATTTTTTTTTTCTGGAATAGTCTAACTATTTAATAGGTTAACTTTAGATGGGACTAATTTGACTTGTTATCTAGGAAAAAATGGTTTCACATAAATTCCACCCTGATTTATGAAATTTTATTCTGGTAATGAACTGTAATAAATGGCTTTGGCATAGTACTAGAGACTGGAAATTTGGAAACAAAAGTGACATTTTCCTGTCCTTACACACACCTAAACTCTCCCAAACGATCTGCTATTAGTCAGCTAGGACTTGCATAATAAAATCCACAGAAGGTAGACAAAACAACAGAAATGTATTTTCATAGAAGTTCTAGAGGCCAGAAGTCCAAAATCAAATTTTTAATTGATATAGTTTCTGGTAAAGACTCTCTTCCTGGCTTGCAGATATGGCTAAGTATGGCTAAGTTCTCATTATGGTTTCACATGGCCCCTCCTGCATGTGTGCACATGGGAAGCAAGCAAAATTCCTGGTTTCTCCTCCAGTAAGGACACTAATCCCACTGATCAGGACCCCATCCTTATCATTTAACCATTATTACTTCCTTAAAGGCCCCATCTCAAATTTCAGCCACACTGAGATTAAATATTTAAATTTAGGGAGGAAATTAAGCATTCAGTCCATTAACAAAAGTATTTTGAATATTATATTGTTTAGTTCTTGATATAATTCCTTTCTATTTTTTTCCACAATCTTCCTTTTTCTCTCATTCCCATTCATATCCATACGACATTGTTTCATGAAAACTCTCTATCATTAAGATAACTAAAGTTTAAAAGTAAACCACATGATAATATATGAAATGTCAAGGCATGTTTTGTGGTGTATACTTTCATCTCAGGAAGAATAAATCTATGCTGTTTGAGAAACGACTTGTGGTTCAAATACTATAAAACAGAATTTTGACAGAAAGCTTTTTTGTCCTAAAATATAGTATGGGTCAATTCAGTCTGGGGGAACAAAATTACTATCCCTCTCCTTGAATATAATTCATTCATTCTGCTCCTGAAAGATACAGTCTTAAAAGATATTCCTGGAACATCTTCAATATCAATTCTAACCCATTTCAACAAAGAAACATCACTTTTGCCCCAAAAGCCCAGGAAAAGTTGTGAAATAAGAAAAATCTACCTTCATTATCACCTACCTTCCCATCCTCACTGTCCCTCTACCCTGTTTTTAGGGTAGGGGTCTAGCCAAATAGTGTAATTATAGCTAAGAATGTTTGTTGGGCAGTTAGAGCAGGGAGGGTGATGCCTAAAGAAAATGAAATGACCAACTAAATCCAGGATCCTGGAAACACTTGCCAGAGCCCAGGCCAGAGAGGGTCAAGAAACAGCCAGAGGGGAGGGGGCAGACACTTGCCCCAACCTGCTGCCAGGGTTGATAAAACTACACCCTGGGAGCAAAGAAGGGGTAATGACTTAGAAATTGCTGCCCATACTGATAAACCAACAACCACCCTCCACCCTCCTACTCCCAGCCCCACCACCTGCACTGTAAACCCCAAAAAGGGATGGAGTAGTCACCCTCCTCCCACACTCTTCCACACCCAGTACCCCATCCAAGCCCGAGTTCCCTGCCATTCTTCAGTGGACTCTGCCTGCCAGGACTTCTTCCTGGGGATACTGTTGCTAAATGAATTTTGCTTTGCTTTACCTAGATGTTGCTAAGACATAGGGCAAGTTAGGATAATTAGGTAGCTTTAGGGACAGAGCAGGCAGGGGCCTCAGGGGAGTCAAAGAAGCTTAAGAGATAAGGGCAACAAGAGGAATAAGAGAGAATCCAAAGATAAGAGCAACAAGAGGACTAGGGGAAGAAACAGAAATAAGGGCAATAAATTCAGAAATGAGCTAATCAAACACCCCAGGGTGTCAACAAGAACAATTGGACACTCCAGATCAAAGATGATAAAAGCAAGTATGCAAAAAATAAGGGCTGTGATGCAGGAAGCTCCCCAGTACAGTAACAGATTAAGAAAGACCAGGGAGAACTAATCAATCATGGAGAGACTAATGGAATTTTAGAATAATGAGGGAAAGAAAGTCTTTATTTCCAAAGCAAAACTCCACAATGGCTTCTCTGCCCCACCTAGGTACCTTATACCTGGGAGCCTTTGCTTTTTGTCTTTTTTCCCTAAATAAACCTTTCTTAAACAAAATTTGCTTCTCTCTGCTCACTTATCTGAAAAGTCTGTGAATTCCTTTTTACAGCTTCACAAGACAAGAACTCGTGGTGGTTTCCAGGGTGAAAGCATCAGCAGCAGCAGCAGCTGTGATCACCGTAAGGGCACAACTCGGCATCACTGCTTTGAATTCTTTCAAAGCCACAGTCAAACCAAGGAACCCCCAAACCCAGTAATATGTTGACTTTGGAAAGAGATGTACATCAGAAATTGTGTCACTGTGTGATCTTAAACAAGGGATTTAATGCCTCAGTTTTCTCATTCATTGATCAAATATTTATTGAGCAATAATTATATGGCAGGCACTCGACTGAGCACTGAAGCTACAGTGAAAAGCACATGAGTCTCTGCCATCCCAGAGTCCAAAGTGGGGATACTAATATATTTTTTCAGGAGGCTTCTTAAAAGGATTAAATAAGTGCTTCACGGTCTAGCTCAACAATAGAGTCCTCCAAGGACCTTTAGGAAAATACTCATGCTTTCTAGACACCTACTTTCCAGGCCGAATTACTTCACACTCTGCTGGGAGACTTAATGTGATCTTGTGATTTATAGGAATTATAAATAAGTATATATTTAACTCAGATGACTAAAATTTATTTCTCATATGTATTTGGTCTTAATCCACAGTGCTTGGCTCTGTAGTTCCCCTGGGAATTTTCTTAAATGTAAAGTGGTAAGGATGTCTCTTGTTATGTTAATGACAGAAACTTTTAGAAACCGCCTGAGAGGGTGGGTGCTGGTTGCCAGGGAAACCAGCAAGAATGATTTCCTGCTAGGAGTAGGGACTAGAGGTGGAATTCAGTTGACAACAGCAGATGATTTAATCACTCCTGCCTATGTAATGAAGCCCCACTAAAGGCCCAAGGGGAAGGAGCTTCTGGGTTGGGGCAGGTGAAGATCAGTGGGAGAATGATATACTTACTCAGAGAGCGCATGGAAATCTGCACCTTTTCCCATACATTGTTGATAGGATCTAATAGTATCCTTCAAAATAAATCACTGATCTAGTGAGAAAATGGTTTTCCTGAGTTCTAGCTAATTAACTGAATCTCAGGTGGGTGTCCTGGGAATCTCTAAATGGTCAGTGGCACAAATAATAACCCGGGACTTCTAACAGGCACCTGAAGTCTGAGGAGGGGGTGTGGGGAACCCTGACCTATATAGCCAATTGGCTATATCAGGGATTTGCCTGGTGCTTGTGGTCCTTGCTGAAGTGGACGATGGTCTTCAGTTCCACAGGAGACTAACCAGTGGAACTCCATGTTATCTCCAGGTAGACAGTGTCAGAACTGAGTTGAATTCTTGAGACACCCTTCAGGAGTCTGAGAATTGCGTGCTGATGTGGGAAACTCTAGCACCCACACGGCTAGAAATTGAGTCCTTGTACACAACTATGCACTGTGACACTGGTATTTCCTTAAAGCTACCCAGGGGTTCTATATGCAGCCAGAGTAGAAAGACACTGAATAACACTAAAATATGGATCAGAGTAAGAGGTCAATAAATTGTAAACATATAGTACTAGTAGGATAACCTATATAAACATATGTGGACAAACTCAAAATAGCAGCATACAACGGAAAAATAAAACATATAATGTGTTAATAATGCACAAAATATATAAGGACCACATATAACTCAATAGCAAGCTATGTAATAAAAATGGGCAAAGGACCTGAATAGATGTTTTTACAAAGTAAATATTCAAGTGGAACTCCCTGGTGGTGCAGCCGTTAAGAGCTGAGCTGTGGAGCTGTTGGCAGTGGCAACGTGAGTGAGTTCGATGCCCCAGCTGGGGAGATTCCCATATGACAAGGCAGAACTCACCTGCCTCTCCCACTGCTCCCTTCATCAGTGTACTTCCTTCGATCTGCCTGTTCTGCTCCCCACTATGTCTCTGGTGAGCCCTCCTGCCGCCCCACGCCGCTGGCCTGTAGCCCAGCTTGTATGCATTAATAAATCAATCTTTTTTTAAAAAGTCTTTTTTTAAAAAAAAGAAAATATTCAAATGACCAGCAGGTACATAAATTGGTGCTCAAAGTCACTAATTAGTGCAGCTACTAGGCAAAATATGGAGGTTCCTCAAATCATTAGAAATAGAAGTACCATATGACCCAGCATCCACTTTTGGAATATATCTGAAGAAAACTAAATCACCATCTCAAAGAAATACCTGCACTCTTGTGTTCATTGCAGTATTATTTACAATTGCCAAGATGTGGAAACCACCTCAGGGTCTATCAATGGATGACTGGATAAAGAAACTGTGGCATAAATAGATAAAATGGAGTATTATTTAGCCACTGCAAAGAAGGAAATCCTGTAATCAACAACATGGATGAATCTCAAAGGCATTGTGTTAAAGTGAAATAAGACAAAGATTAATACTGTATGGTCGCAATTAAATCTGGAATCTAAAAAAAAGCCAAAAAAAAGCAAACCTGAACTCAGAAACAGAGAGCAGATTTGTAGTTGCGAGAGGGGAACTTGGAAGTGAGAGGCAGGTGGGTAGGAGGAGGAATAAGGAAAGGTTGTCAAAATGTACAAGCTTCCATTTACAAGGTAAAAAAGTTCTGGAAATGTAATATGTAGCATGGAGACTATAGGTAATAATACTGTATGATATATTGGAAGAAGAGTAGATCTTAAAAGTTCTCATCACAAGAAAAACATATTGCAACCACATGAGGTAACGAATGTTAACTAAATTAAATATGGTTATCATTTTATAATACGTATGTGTATCAAATCCATTATGTCATATATCTTAAACTTATATAATGTTTCATGTCAATTATTTCTCAATAAAACCATGGAGAAGATGGAGGTCCCAGAATGGAGGAAAGGAGTGGGGCACAGATCATATGGGAATCAACATGATCCCCATATCTGATACCTTTTTCTAGGATCCATTCTGACTGATATTTTGGGAATACATTGGAAGGAGCAGAATCCTGGAGACCAATTAGGAAATTAGTGCAGTGATTCATATAGGAGCTGTTGGTGCTTGCAGCAGAGTGTCAGCAGGGAAGGCAATGAGAATTAGTCAGAAGGGGCATTTCTTGAAGGGGAAACAAACGGACTGCATATTAGATGTAAGGTACAGGAGGAAGAGAGTCAAGGAAAAATGCCAAGGTTTTCAGACCTAACAAAAGAAAGAACTCACTTGTCATTAGCTGAGATGGGAAAGTCATACTAACTTCTAATTAGTGAATATGCTATTCCTATATCAAGGAAAAATAACAGTAAACTATTCTAACTCACACAAAGAGTTAGTGACTTAAGTTTTTCTTCTCTCAATTAACAAACATTCAGTGGATCTACGCTGTGCTAGGCATTGTGATAGGTGCTCGGAATCCAGAGACACTGACTGGACCCAAGAGATTTAAAGAAACAGAATGAAAGCTGAGTGGGGACTTATTCTAGGCATCAGAAAAAAAAAATTATCTTTTGAGAGTGCTGCTTTTGGGGAAGGAATCTTGCTCTGATTTTCTGAAACTAATTAAGTAACCATCCTCTTACTGATTCTGTGGTCTTGGGCATATTTAAATTTTCTGGTCTTTAATTTTCTAATTAGTTTATCCAGGGTAATGACTACTCAGTGATTATTATTTTCTTCCCTCCCTAATACTTCTAAATAGAAAATTGCCTCAAGTATAAAATTGAGGGATAGTCCTTCCTTGTTTATGCATGAAGAAAATAATAGAAAATTCAATTTGGCTCCCCAGACACTCTATGTGGATGATCTTGATACCTGGATATTTCTGAAGTCTCTCCTGAGATGGGAATGAAATCCCTGACCCCCATCTGGCCCCAAGCTGGAGTCCTGCTCAAGGGGGCATATCTCAAGGTCACTGTTATAGCAAAAGAATTTGTGGCCCTGAGCACAGTTCTGAGTTAACAAACTCACCGGCAGAAAGAGTATTTGAAACAGTGTTAGATAGGGGCTATACGGATGCTATGGTGGGTCAGAGGACAGTGCCAAGAGAGAGGAGAGGTCTCTGTCTTTGGGTTCTCACCTGTGCACACAATTTCAAGATCACTCAGGTTCAGGGAACAACAATGGGGGGTTATTTAACACACAGGGGAAACAACGAGTTCTCAAGGCCACAAGTGGCTGGCTATCTCACCTCAGATAGTGTTCACCGTGTCCAGAAGTCCCAAACAAAAGTTTGCTCATTCAAAATAGTGCCATTCCATTAACAAAGGCCTGGAGTTCGCAGCTGGCAAGCAGGCTGTGCTGGACAATCAGGAGCTATTAACAGCTCTCAGAGGTGACCCAGACACAGAATGCTGGTCACCTGTCAACATGTTTCATTCAGGGCCTCCCTGGTGGCGCAAGAGGTTAAGCGCAGCACTGTGGAGCTGTCTGTGGCTGCAGCGCGAGTTCAATGCCTGGCCAGGGAGATTCCCACATGGTACAGCAGACCTCTCCCGCTTCACCCACTGCTCCCCTCAGCAGTGTATTTTGGTCGACCTGCCTGTTCTGCTCCCCTGTCTGTCTCTCATGAACCCTCTCACCGCCCCACACCTCTGGCCTACACCCCAGCATGTATACATAAAGTAAATAAATCTTTAAAAAAAAAACAAAAACATGTTTCATTCAACACCACTGGCCAGTAGTGATGGTCACCTCCAGTCACTAGGAGGCAGAAGTGTCAAAAACCATGTTAACAGCTCTTTGTGAGTTGCTGATCCACAAACAGCTCTTTGAGACACCAGGCCTGGGACCTTTGGTGCTCCTTTCAGTTGATGTTAGAGGCAGGCTGGAGGCAGGTGTGGTTGGCCCAGCCTGTGAGAAAGTCTTTGGCTTCCCTTCTTTCTTCTCAGATCAGCTGTTGGATACTGATTTTTTCCTCTTCTTTGGAAGTCTGTACCAGAGTCCATCTTAGAAACCGAGTATCTCATAAAAGGTGAGTTCCAAGCTGGAGTCCTCTCTCAGGGTTCCCTGCCTACAAGTCTGATTGAACCATAGCACCAACCACCTCACAGCTGGCACTTTATCTACGGGCCATTCTACAATCCAGGCATCAAATCCGTGGGCCTCTCCACTGCCTGCAGCTGGAGGGAGCCACAGCACTGGAGCTGGCCCAGTGGGGCTCCATGCTCCTCCCTGCCAGGGCCTGCATGCCCTGGCGCAACATGGTAGGAGAAACCATTGCCACCCACCATCACTGCTGGCTTCTGCCTGCAGCCTGAGCCCCCTGGGTAGTAAAATGCCCACCACCCTACTTTTTGCACTGCCCGCAAGTAGTGCTCTGGGACCAAGTGCTGGGGGAAGGACTGCCCACAAGTAGCCACTCGAGGTGGAGTTGAAAAAGTACTGGTCTTACCCCACAGCTTGTGCCACAGCACCTGGTTTCATAGTCACTGCAAGATCTCCATGCCACGAAGATAGTAATGAGCAGACGGAATGGACCTCATTCTGTGGGGCAGTGGTCACGTACTTTCCTAAGTGCCCAGTCTCCACAAAAACCTGAAAGTTTACTCAGAATTGTCTGGTTGCTCCTTCCCCCCACAATCAGGAAGGACACCCAAGTCCTGATCAGTCCAGAGGAGGACCGTCTATTGCAGCCACTGCAGCCCACATACAGCTTTGGGGGCACCTTCCAGCTTCTAGTAGACCCAGCCCCAACTCTAAGCTGGACAGAGAGCGTGTGTGGTGGTCTGTTTAAATAACACACTCCTTCCGGGGCCTAATAGCTAGTTGCCTCTAAGGAGGGGAACTGTGAAAGATGAGTGTGGGATTCTTTCCTCCCAAGCAAAAACACTGAGCACCTACCACCTATCTGTAGCTGATCGAGGTCCTGCAGATACAGTAGAGAACAAAATATGCAAACGCCTGTGTACTCAAGGACCTTATTTTCTACTGGGAGAAACAAACAATAGATTACATACATTTTAAAATGCTATAAAAGTTACAGTTATAAATGCTAAGTGACAAATGTCTGTCACACAATATTATAATTGCCTATTTGCTTATCTGTCTTTCACTAGAATGGGAGCAACTTAAGGAGAGGGACTCGAACTTGTTCCTGAGCCTCTACGCTGTTCCCAACCACACTACTTGTCCGGCACTTCACAAACCTCTTCTCCTCACTCCATCAGAGTCTCTGCTAAAATGAAGCTTTCACAGAGAAGCCTTCACTGACCAGTCTATCTAAAGACATGTTCCACCCCACATTAGTCCTTTCCTCAGCCTAATTTTTCTTTTTAGCACTTATCACTAGCTACATTACAGTATCTCCGTATTTGCTTACTGTCTATCTCCCCCATAGAAAGTCTGCTCCAAGAGGAAGGCTTGCTCTCTAGCTGGTTTACTCCTGTACAGACAATAATGCCCCAAACAGGGTAGAGAGTAATTTGCAAACCGGCTGAGCGAAGGAATGCTTGTTAACGAGGTACTGATAACTGTTCTCAGGGAGTGCTTGTGTACATGTGCCTGTGTAAACGGGGGCACAGATGAAATGAAGACCTGGGGGGATGTCGGAGGTGACAGCACAGACCCATAGTGATCACTTGAGAGGCAGCATGAAGGGTCTGGAAATAGAGGAGAGGGCACATCCCTGGTTTGGAAGTCTTTCTGCTTCCTTTGTTTTCAGTGCCAAGATGTAAAGGAAAAAGGGGAGCGGGGTGGGGGGGCAGATGGAAAATTAGCAGAGTGCTCAGAGTATATTTTGAGCTATGACATTGGAGCTGAAACAACTTGAATATTTACAGACTGGGCAGTAACAATGTTCACCCAATAAAGGTTGCTTCGGGTCTCCAGATTTCCTATGGAAATCTTAGATTGGTTTGTATTCAGAACTATGCCAGTCAATGCCCCCTTGTTTTTCCCTTCCAGTTCTGAACATGGGTTTCAGAGTCCCCTAAGAATGTGCTGAGGTGGAAACTCTCAGAGGGCAGGACTGGCTGAGAAGTCACTCTGAATAGCAGGGGTTTCCAAAGATCTTGTAGGAAGAAATATCTCTTATTTCTTGATCATTTTTTTTAAATAGCTAAAAATATTTTTAATTAAGATATATTGATATCTAATTACATTAGTTTCAGGCATATAACATAATGATTTGATATGTGTATATATTATGAAAAATCACACAGTTTCAAATATTTTTATAAGAGATTTTAGCTAACTTTTAGCAAGTTCCACTTGTACACTATAAAATTATTGACTATAGTCAACATACTGTACATGCCTTTCTATGACATTTATTTTTTAACTAGAAATTAAAAATAGAAATAGAAAAAGGTGATTATTTTTTACTTTCTATTTGTATTATTCTTGGTTTTGGCAATTTAAAATCTTCACAAATGGTGATATTTTACTTTAATAGTCAAAAAGTCAAAATGTCTAATAATCATAGCTGACAAACCACCCAAGTGCTGATTTGACAGTAATAAGCACTAACTTTCCTACAGCACTTCCCAGTTTAAAAAGTCCTTTCACAGAAACTATTAAGCAGCAAGTATTTGTCCAGAGCTGGAAAGAGTGTGGGAAAGATTATATAATTCAGGACAAATGCTCAAAATATTACTGAAAATGCATTGTAAATTATTATTAAATGTTGAGCTAACCATAAAAATGAAACATAGGTTCAACTGCACATATTTAAAAGAAACAGAACTTTTTCAAAAAACACTCATAATCTATCACTCAGGAATACCACTGTTAACATTTTGGTGTATTTCCTTCAAGTCTTTGTTTTTAAACAATTAGGATCACAGTGAATATATAATTTGCAATTCTCCTCTTTTCATTTAATATTCTCACATAGTATTATAAGTTTTTCTCACACTATTATAAATTCTTAAAAATCTCACTGTAGTTGCTGCAGAATAGTCATTCATCCTATTGTAGGATAATGACTTTCCTTGAAGGCTTGTGGGGTCTCAGTTTCTGTGTTAACTGTGTTGAGAATCTGGGTGGAGTGGAAGCCCCACCATTCCAACTGGGAATCCTGGCAACTGTGAGGTTGGCCGTGACAGTGGGGGTTCAGGAAAATGGCAAACCTATCTTGAAATCTTATGTAGAGCTTTACAGTCTGCTGGCTAATTTTAATCTATTGCTTGAAGTCTCCAATCAGATCTAGCAGTAAACCAGATGCAAAGGAGTGATGCAAAAAGTGTTGTATTCTGACAAAGCAAGAACGTAGAAAGTGAAGCCATAATACACTCATCTACCAAGGTATATCAATCAGAGAAATGGGACGTTAGCTTTTTTATTAGTGTGATGTACTACCCCAGCTCCAACTTTGGAGGCATGCTTTGCATTCATGAGAACCCATTTGAATTTTGTGTGCCTTAGGAACACGTGGGCACCACAATGGGAGAGCCACAGGAAGCTACCTTCGTGGTGGAATGCCTACCTGGATACCCTAAAGGCCTTCTCTCTAGTATTCATGGTTTGCTGGTTAATAGTAGCGATTTCTCATCCACCATTCACACTATTTTGTTGTGTGGGTTTTTTGTTGTTTTTCTGTTTGTATTAAAAGCTTATATTATTAAGCTTGCAGCTGTTTTTGTAGAGCCTACAAGCTAAGAATGATTGTTACATCTTTAAAGGATTGTAAAAAAAAATATATATACACACACACACACACACACACACATCTAGCAGATCAGCACACTGTACAACTAATATATCTTACTATTTTCTCAATTATTTCTCCATAGACTGAAAAAGATAGCATTTTTGGTACCCCAAAAGAATATGAAATAGTGACTATGTGTCCCAAAAAGTCTAAAATATTTACTATCACCCGTATGTTCACTGCGGCACTGTTCACAATAGCAAAGGTATGGAAGCAACCCAGATGTCCAAAAATAGATGACTGGATCAAGAAGATGTGGTACATATACACAATGGAATACTATTCAGCATGGAAAGAAGATAAACACATGCAATTTGCAGAGACATGGATGGAATTAGAGGGGATCATACTCAGTGAAATAAGCCAGAAAGAAAGAGAA
>PVIJ01021695.1:0-17906 GCA_004024925.1 Scalopus aquaticus | reverse complement strand
ACAAGGCTAAGGTAAAAATGTTGATCATGCAGGGTTCTTATCTAGAGACCCAACAATCTTCCTTCACACTCATGGGAGTGGTTGGCAGGGTTCAGTTCCTTATGATTGCAAGACTGAATTTCCCTGGCTCCTTCATCTTGAAACTAGCAAGAGCATATCAAATCCTTCACATTTGTAAGATCAAAATATAGAATACTTACATATTTTTATAGAGGTAGTTTGCTTTATTGAATTCTGTAAAATCATTAATTCTGTAAAATCATTACTTTAGTCTTTATGTGTTTTTAGAATGATTTCATGAATCCATTTCAGATTTTTCTCACCAGAACAATGTTTCTTCTAATACTACAGTTTTAACTTGAAAAAATAATGTTATCTATCTAGATTCCAAATGTATTAGTATTTCATGTTTTGGGAGCTTATATTTAAAGCCAAATCACTTTAATAGTTAACCAATGCATTTGTCTCTCAAATGTTTTCTGCAGTTCGTAGTAAAGACAAGATAAATGAGGTCAAATGGAAAAACTTGGGAAATCTAATTGAGATCTTTTCCTTGAGCCAATACCAAATTAATGTTCTTTCAACATTTTGTAATTAAAATGCAATATTGTGTGGAGCAGTGCAATTAAACAGCAAAGCAGATGGTAGCAGAGGGAATAAAAATTAATCCTTAGCCACTTGTTGAGTCATAGGATGTAGTTAAAATTTTAAAGAAGCATATTTGTAAAGTACATAGTTCACTAATGGAAATACTCAAGTTTCCCCAAAGTCAATAAAAATTGAAAGTTATCTTGTTATCTGTTATATGTTATCTATGTTATATGTTATCTATAAAATTTAGTACAATTTATGATTATATTGAATATTCATAAATTATATCTCATATAGCCATATGGCTACCGTGATAGACTGTATGCAAAATAGATCTGATTAATTCTTCACAACTTTTAGACCTCTTACATGAATTCAGTTACAGCAGGGTTTCATCACCTTGACACTACTGACATTTTAGCCCAGATCATACATTTTTGTTGTGAGCAGTCTTATACATTGGGAGGCTATTTAGTTGCATCCTGCATTTCTATCCACTAGATGCTATTAGCAACTCCCCAACTCAAATTGCAACAATCAAAAATGTCTCCGAATGTTGGCAAATATCCCCTGGAGGGCAAAATTTTTCCACATTGAGAATCACTCACCAATAGCATAAAGTTGATGTAATTTAGCATAATGTTACTTTAACTCAATTACTATTATTTCCTTCAAGGCTTTTGTTTCATAAACAGTAGTCCTTCTCTGCCTTTTTGTATATTCCCTGTGATTTACACTTCTTTGTGTTTATTTCTGTTCTTTCCATATAATTCATCTTTGTGAATACTTTCCCAGAAATGTGATAAGCATCCATTAGATCATGACTCAAAAATAATTCCCAAAGAAAGTTATTCCTAGTGCACCAAACATGGGTTAAATGCTTTGCTTTAGGGTTTATTTACTGCCTGTGTCTATATCTGACTTTTCATATAACAAATTGCAGGTAAGGCTCAACACAGTAAAGAGTAACCCAGGTCATTTAAGGCACAAACACATTCTGGTTGTTATTTTTAAAAAATGTAGAAGTAAACCAGAAAGATATTTTGCCAGCAACAGTAACATTAATTAGCAATATCGATATAGTTATAAACTATTTTCATGTCTCTGTGTCTTCTGTTTACCTGTCTTTGTCTGTCCGTCCATCCATCCATCCATCCATTTATCTGAGTATAATTGCCTCCAGTTACAGAGAATGCTGGGATGCTGATGTTGCTATACACTCATGTACACTCATCACATGTATGAAGCCATGGTACAGGGTTCTAGGCACTTGTGAGAATTTGCACTCACCTGAAAATATTCCAGTACCTTAGGGAATGCAAATGAAACAGCAAATAGAATCACCTTAAGAGATTAAAAAATAAACCTCAGGAAAAGGATTTTTTTTTCCCATTTTTTTTTGACGAAGGTGCTACACATTTTAAATTTGTACCAGATCTCTTAAAGTATGTAGTTAGAACTTCTTTCAATTGTATGAAAGCTCATTTCTATTAACTTCACTTAGAAAAATTATAACATCAACACCAGCTAAGCACTAACCATTTATTTTTTCATAGCACAAAAGTGATTGTTTAAGCATTTGAACTTTGAAACCAGATTCCGAAGGTTATATAATATAAAAACTAGTAGTAGCATCATATTTTACAATCTTTTGTGTTCATATTACATTTTCAGTATTTAATTGGATGAACTAGTTACATGCATCAAAGCAAATGTTTCAATAAAACTCTTAGTTTGAGATGTCATCTTTTAGATTTTTAAAAATTAATTTACGTAACACTATAGAGTTCCCTATCTTACTTTTCAGCATTATGAAGTTTCAATTCATGAAAACACTAATTTTCATTAGTATGTCACAAAATGTGACATAAAATGAGCAAATGCAATCTCATAATTGCTAGACAGCTATTAAGACTGCATGGAAAGTTAACATCATTATATTAAAAAGTAGGCCTAGAAATAAATGAAAATGTCAAAAAGTGCCTTTTACTTAACTATTTTAATAACATGATTATTTCACATTTCATTAGTTCTCATTAAGAACATTTCCTTTTTAAAATCTCCCATTAGTTTTGTATATACAAAGCCTAATTATAACCACTAAATCAGGTGGGAGCTAAAAATATGTTCTTATACAGCTATTAGAAATTAAAGCACACCTTATTTGTCCTCTGTGACTGGCTTATTTCACTTAGCATAATGTGCTCCAGTTATAGCCTATTGTCACAGATGGCAGTATTTCCTTCTTTTTAAGGCACAGTAGTATTCCACTGTGTGTGTGTGTGTGTGTGTGTGTGTGTGTGTGTGTAAGTAAACATATTTATGTATTTATCAGTCAATGAGTATTTAGACTGCTTCTATACTCTAGCTATTACAAGTAGCTGTTACTTAGTATGTATGCAGTTTCAATTATTCAAGATATATAAACTAGAGATCTCTCAAAATCATGACTATAGTTGACAATATTTATTGTACACTTGTTAAAAGGGTAGATCTCATGTTGTATTCTTACCAGAATTAAAAATAAAAATCTGGTTAATTATTTAGCATTAATTTGGGTGTTATTTATTTCTCTCAGTAATTTTGCCTGTTTCTCATAATATGCTTTGTTTTTTAATCTGCTTTATCTTACACAATCATTCCACTCCTCATGTCCCCCATGCCTCTAGCTTAGCATGGTATACTTTTTTCCCCCATATTTAGCTTTTAAAGTAATTGTATTTTTATACAGAAAATCCTTTTTTAAAGCAGTGTATAATTTGATAGTCTGTTATATTTTCAATATGAATATTGTATGCATGTTATAAATCTCAATATCTAGAAGGTTTTGTTTTATTTTCTAATTTCTATTTCTTCTTAGTAAATGTCTCTTTTCCACTTTTCCTATTAGTTCTAGCTCAATAGGAGATACTTGTTTGGATGGCTCAATGCAATTTATTCTCTCTCAAGGGTAACCTTTAAATTAACTGAATTATTCTTTGTTCAGTCATGAACATGAACAGCCTCCACAACTACCCTCTGAATGTGATAGAACAGCAATTGGGGAAATCATGACTTCCTGGTTCTTGTTTATAAACAATATGGTAGATGATATTTTTCTATTTCTTGAGATTGGAGAAGGAATTCTATTTCTTACCAGCATTTACAAATAAATACAAGAAAGGAGAGGTAATTTCCCACCAGTTAAACAGATTCAGCCCCCAAATTCAGACTTCTTCAAAACTGCTAGGAACTAATATAGCCTATCTTGAGAATATAGCCTATATTCTCAAATAAATTAACATAATTAATCAGACATATTTAATGATTATAATTTGGCAACCACTTTATTTCAAGAGCACGAGGCTATTCAGACTAATTTATTTACTAAGGGACATCTTCACCTCACTAAGTAAAGGTCCAAAGTGTTGATGATCATATCAGTGGGTGACAAAAGTGTTTGTGCTGTTGAGTTACAAAATTCTAAGTTATTTGAAAAAGCTTTACATAGGGAAGACACACTATTAAATAGATGTTGGATGAGCAAGGCTATATAAAATTAAAAAAATCTGTGTACAAAGTTCAACTAAGATAATTTTCTGGAAAGTTTGCTGGTATCCTAAATGTGAAATTGCTGAGAAGGCCTGGGGAGAGATCCCCACCAATCTCCCGGAATTTTAATTCAGGACCACAGAAAGGAAATGTTTTGATAACTCTCAGCTTGTTTCTCTGAAACCTGATATTCTTAGGTCACTTAGTAACAATAATGCCTGTTCTTCTCAAAATGCTATTTTGATTTTAACTATCTGTATTTAGTTAAAACCTAATGGAAGTTTAAATTATACTTCTGCCTTTCAAAAATACAATTTAACTCACACACTAGGCAAAATTACAAAAGCTTATGTTAATCTGTATTTTTCTTTTAATTTTATGTTGTATGGAATAAAATTCTTAACACTATAGTAGTTCTTTGCTTTATATTTTGAAATATCCCCTGATGGGTCATATTTGTTTTCTCTTTTAAGGCTAGTATTAGTTGCATGTTAACAGGGCATATCAATTTGTGGAAAAAAAATCTCTGGGGAAAAATCTTAATTCTATGATACTTTAATTAAAACTAAAGTAAATTATGATCTTTTAAAATATATTTATAATTATATAGAAAAGACATGCTTTTTTATTCTCTGATGACATTCAAATTCTTTAAAAAAATATCTTACTGACTACTCCGTTTTAAAGTGACATGATTGGAAGATTCTAGAGTCAGATGATTTATTTTTTAAATTTTTTATTGAGATGACATTACATTGTAACATTATGTAAGTTTCAGGTGTGCATCACTGAACGTCAAAGTGTGAATATACTACATTAAGGTCACCTCTGAAAGTCCAGTTCTCTCCTTTACCATACCATTGTCCCCTTTGTTTCCTTTTAACCACTCTCTGTTCCCTTCTAGAAACCACAGTTGGTCTTACATTTCAAAAGTTTATTTTCCTTTTATTTAGTTCATATGTTTGATTACTGTATACATAAATGATATCATACAGTGTTTGTCTTTCTCCATCTGGCTTATTTCACTAAACATAATTCCCTCAAGGTCCATCCAAGTTATTGCAAATGGCAGGTTCTCGCCTATACTTATATCTATAAAAAATTCTGTTATAAGATATGCCATATCTTTCTTATCTATTTGTCAGTTGAGGGGCACATAGGTTATTTTCAATCTTGGTTATTCTAAAGAAGGTTTCAGTAAACAATTAAGGGGTGCATATATCTTTTCAAATTAGAGGTTTTCTATTTTTTAGGTAAATACCAAGAAGAGGGATAACTGGGTCATATGAAATTTCTTTTTTTTTTCCCCTTAGGATGGATTCAGAAAATTCTACATATATATATATCTATTCTATGCCACCGTGAAACTTTCTTCATTACTGCAGGTTTGTATTAAATTTTGAAAGCAGGAAATTCTTGTCCTTTACCTTTTTTAATTTTATTTTTTTTACTAACCCCAGAGATTGATTGTTGCTTTATTTTTTCAAAAACCTTTCATTAAATTTTCATTTCTTTTTTTTAAAGATTTATTTATTTATGCATACAAGCTGGGGTACAAGCCAGAGGCATGAGGTGGCAAGCTGGTTCACCAGAGACAGAGTGGGGAGCTGAACAGGCAGATTGACGGACATACACTGCTGAGGGGAGCATTGAGGGAGGCAGGAGAGGTCTGCCACGCCATGTGGGAAACTCCCTGGAGGGGCGTCTAACTCCCATCACCGCTGCTGACAGCTCCACAGCCCAGTGCTGAAACACTGCGCCACCAGGGAGGCCCAGCATTAAATTTTCATTTATTACCATTAAAATTATTTAAATTTTAAAAAATTATTTCTTCAAACGAGCCAAGGTGGATCTTGATACTGTTTTGAAACTATAGAGCAATTTGGCAAGTATTATCATCCCAGTGACACTGTTTTTTAATTCATGAGTGTGAAATACATTCTCATTTACTTCCCTCCTAATTATTTTTTGGTGATGCTTTGAAGTCTGAAAGTACTTCTTGCACTTTTTTTTATTAAATATATTTCTATGAATTATATGTTTGACACTATCGTGAACAAAAATCTTATCAATTTTATTTTTTTCAATGTTCATTGCTAACATAGATAAACTTTTTGCATATTCATCTTAGGGATTGCAAACTTGTTGAGCTTACTCATTAGTTTGTGTTGTTATTATTGTTAGTGGTAGTGTTTTTAATAGATTCCTTATCACTTTCTATATGCATAAGCATGAATTTACAAATAGATATCTTTTATTTTCTCCTTTTCCAATCTGGATGTGTTTTATTATATTCTCTGCCTAATTACACTGGTCAACGAATTTTTACAAAAGTCATATAACTGAAATAAAATTAGTTATTTCCTATCAATTTGTATGTGCTCAACATGAATATGACAGTCAAATTCTAATTTTGGCTCTAGTTTTTCATAATCTGCAATAAATGGATGTTTGCATCATGAAACGCATGCCAATAGCAATAGGCCTACAGTTAATACCTGGGAAAAAATCAAGTCATAGACTACTTCTTAGATTTCTTCACTTGTCTCTTGTACAGCTGTTCAGGAGCATTTCTGGGGAGTGTCCAGCAGTAGTCAGCCAGCATTGTGGTGGACCATTTTCCCTGGTATCTTTGTTCCATTGATGCGACATCTTCATGAAAACGTTAACCATGTTCACCACTAACTATACCACAGTTTTCAGGGAAGATATCCAGATGGGAATGAAGGAAGTGGATCTTTAGAGACATATTTCAGCCAAGTTTCTGATCCTGCATCAGCACATCTTCTACTAGTTCCTTGTATTTTTCTGCCCTAACATTCCCAAGAAAGTTTGTAGACACTAGGCGAAAAGCATTCCATGCTTGTTTCTTATCACCCTGCAGCAAGTTGTTGAACCGGTCATCTCAATGCAGTCGGAATGTTTGGGTAGACTATTTTCAACTTCTTTTGCTTCATTATTCTGCTGGATAAAGGAAGAACCAAGCAGAATTAACACTGTGGGGATTGCAAATGGCATTGATGGTCTTTTGCCATTTAACCACTGTGAAAACTTTGTTGTACATGTAGCACAGCATATATGTGGGGCCCAAGGCTTGTCTTGGTCACCAACCTTGCATCCAAAGTAAAGATGATAAGACTTCTTCACTTGAAAAGTGATACTTCTCTTCTGGTTGGCAAATGTCACTTCCCCACAAATAGAGCAGAATTTGTCCATGCTATTAACAGACTGTCGAGGCATGACTGTTCTTTATTGTGCCTAAATTGTATAAAATAATAACAGTTCTATGGAACAATAGCTTAAATTGTCTGGCACAAAGTCTGAAATATGTTCAATGCTCAACCTTTCCAACAGGGCTTTCTATAGTGCACTGCTGACGTCAGCTTACTTCGGCAGCCGCCTGGCAGTAGTATTGCATTGCATCAGAAAATGATGCAATCAACTCTGGATGATGTGCGCATGATGGTATTATGCAATGCGATGCAATATTACATAATTCTAGGGTGATTTAGGATGTTGTTGCAGTGCTACTGGATAAATTTACATGGTGAAATATATAAAATGAATTATATGAAATAGCTTCAAAATGAGAGCTAATAAGATATTTTCAGGGTTATATTCATGTTCAGCACACCAAGATACTACAAATTAGGGCCTTTTTAAGTCAGAAATGATCTCACTGTTGACCAGTGTTAGCTTCATTAGAACTTCCCAGTGTAGTATTGACTAGAAATGGTAAGCCTGGTCATTGTTACTTGGTCTGGATCTTATATAAAAAGTTTTCATTTCACTATTCAATATGTTGTTAGCTGTGTATTTTTTTTTTTTTCGGTAGCTGCCCTTTATCAGATTGAAGAAGTTTCAATATGTTGTTGAATTTTTTTTATCATGAAATACTATTGTTTTCTTTTTTCCCCTAAATACACTTTGTTGTGTTTGTATGTCTATTGAGATCATCACGTGTAAATTTTTCCCATTTATTCTAATAAAACACATTTTTTTTCTTATATTGAACTTACCTTGCACCCTGGAGTAAGTCACACTTTAGCAAGGTGCATCCTCCTTTGTGTATTTTGCTGAATTTTGTTTGATAACATCTTATTTAGAATTTAGATTTTATTTTCATATCTCCTCCTTACCTCTGATACTTCATCATATACCCCCAGTCTCACTCTGCTTCAGTGACTCTGTCCTCTTTGAGGTTCATTGAAATAGTAATCAGATTCATACTCAGGGCCTTTGCACTTGCTAGTTCCTCTACCAGGAATGCACTTCTCTAAGATATTTGAATGGCCTGCTCCCACATTTCCTTCTGATATTTAGTCATATGTTAACATATTCCATTAATATTCCCTGGTGACCTTGAATAAAACTGGAGTCCCACTTTTTCCATCACATTACAAATAATCTTTGTTCAGTCTATTTTTCTCCAAAGCTCATATTGTTTTATAACCTCTGTATGTATGTATGTATGTGGGTATGTGTATGTATGTATAGATGTGTGTGTATATATTTATATATATATATCTTATATACATGTAGATAGACCTCTTTTACTGTTACAATATATTTACTAAAATGAAAAATGTACAGATTAAAAATGAAGGTTTTAAATATGGTATTTATTTTTCACTGTTCTATCATGATTATTAGTAAGCTCTCAATAAATATTTGTTAATCAAGAGACTTACTTACCGAGCTAACCACTAAAGTATCATAATTGTGGCTACAACTCTATATGACCCCATGGTACATTTTACTATAAGAATCTGTGTTTCACTACTATATATATGTCAAAAGTAATATTTAGACATTTTAGAAAAAAAAAACCTAAAATCTTCTGCTAGCATCATAAAATAGGTATAAATGTACTTTTTCTAACTCAAATGTATTCAAAATATGAGTGATTACAAAATGTTAATAATGTTATAAAAAACCTGCAACTAACACAAAACTTACATGTATTGCACAGTATGGGAAGTAAACTAAATCTGCCATATTCAACTTCAAGAAACTTTCACTAAATTTTCATAAATGTTATATATGTGTGTGTGTGTGTGTGTGTGTATAATGTGGGTGAATATACATGCATATTCGAATGTACAGATGTCTGCAAGCTTTTAGTATATTTTAGTATATGCATATCACATATAAATACAATGAATTGCTAGATTGTTGTTAAACATATCCCTCAGATATAAATAATTAACTATAACCACAAATGGCCAGCTATTTACACATAATAATCTAATTATTTGGTGTTGACTAGTTGTTTCTATGTCAACTGCATTCAGTAAAGGTTGTTGGCCATATGTCTCATGGAACCATCTTTGTACTCTGAGGACTAGGCTATTGTTGCAAATGGAAACTTGTTTTATGGAAAGTTAAAATGACAGAAATATATACATTATGTGTCAATGGAATTGCCCACAACTAATTTACCTTATTGTTCATATTAAATTCTCTTAGTTATTTTGCACAATGCCATTTTTCTCTAGTTAATAAACACTTAAATGTTTTGAAGACATTTTTTAACACAGGAAGGAAACAAACAAAACATTAGTTGAATGGCTTAGGAAATTTCACTGGAATTACCTTGCCATGAAACTCACTGGATAGTTTGAGGTACCTACACCATTATGCACATTCAAATACTTAAGGTAACCACAAGTAGTGTTTTACAAGTTCGAGAATTTTCAAACCTTTGCATAAAAGAAAAAAACAGCATGTTTTTGTATAAAATTTTAAATTCATTCTAAGTCTCTATCCTTTAACCCATTTAGTTAAGCAGCTGCTTATGAACCTGACCTTTTGTTTGCCCAGGAAGAGGAATTTTATAAATAAGAAGTATCCCTTATGATTAGTAATGAAATTCTTTAAATTTAGTCAATGAAGTAGGTTGTTCCTTGGGGTAAAAACTTCTTTCTCTGGACAAAATGTCTTTCACACAGGTATCTAGTTTACTATCAAACAACTTTTTAATTATCAAAACTTAAGACTTTCACTTTTCTGTGATGATCACCAGTCCTATATTTGGTTGTTGGGAAAGTCATGATGCATTTTTACTTAAAAACACTGAAAAAATGCATCGTTATTGCAAAATTTGTCCAGTCCGAACCAGACACCCATATTGAAAGATCCTCCTTAATCTATTGAAAACTTTCCCATTCCCAAGCCTACGAAGAGCAACCCATGAGCTCTCTGAGATATTATTAAATCTCTGTCATGAGAGTGCTCTCCCGCCCCAAAGTAGGCTTCGTTAACCTATTTATTTGATCAGCGGGTGGCGTTTTGGGAAGGTGGCTGTCATCAAACCCGGAAATCCACCTAAAGTCTCTCTCAACTGAGGCTCAAAAGCTTTCATTTAAAAGCAGCATGCTCCTCTTGGACTCTTTAGCCCCCACTTAAGCTTCCTTCCAGCTGCAATAATAGGCTAAATTTTATAATGTTTTGTGCTGATTTTCCTTTGCTCTAAAATTTCAAGTTTATTTTGATTTTAAGGGATAATAAAATAATTGTAATAATAATATGTTCTTAGTGATTCTTCAATTAGTTGATTTTATTTGGAAACTTTTATCCTTCCTGTCAATCAACCTCATTACTAAAACACTACTCTTTGTCTCTCTGTCAATTCATTCAAAGTAAGCTGGATCCTCAATTTAAAAAACAACAACAACAACAAAGAAACACACAATTGGAAAAGTCTGAAAATGACTTTAGAAGTCACAAATTTCAGAGACAAGATCTGGGTAGGTTATTCCAAATTCATTACTATGTAAACAGATGCGGCTAATTCAGCTTTCAAAAAAGTGTGAAAATGAATTCACTGTAGAATTCAAGGATAAACTTTATAATGTCTTTTTATAACTTTGAATTTTTCCTTAAGAAACAGTGTCCCAGATATCTCTTTACATTTTTAAAAAATAAACTAAAACCAGAAATATAAGCTTTACCTTGTAAATAGAAACTCTTGAGAAATCACCCCGTTGTCTCCAAAACCTTGCTGAATATTTTGAAAGAGTCTTAGGACAAAAGTAGCATGATGACCAGAATAAATTGATCACTTAGATAAAACAATGAGGTCCTTCAGTTAAAGCTACCAAATATCCTAGGAGATATCCATGCAATAGAGATATCTCTAGAAATGACAAGAAAAGAGTTTATCGGAAAAATACTTGTCTTGAAGTTGTTTAAGAACCTGAGGGAAAATATTGTCATAGATGATCAATGAATGTGTTCTGAGGAAAAATTTAGTACCCAGTTTCCATTTCATTCTTAAATTGGAAAGGTAAATTAAAAGACAACTGTGATTGTTAGTTTTATGTCAACCTGACTAGACCACAGACATCCCAGATACATGACTAAACATTAAACATTATTCTGAGTGTGTCTGTGAGGGTGTTTCTGGAAGAAATTGCATTTGAATTAGTAAAATGCAAAGATTGCTCTCCTTAGTGTGGGTGAAACTCATCTGATCACCTGAGGCCTGAATTGAATAAAATGTTATATAAGAAAGATTTTTATTTTTCTGTCTTTAAGCTGGGACATCAGTGTTCTACCTTTGGGCTTGGACTTAGACTGGAAAGTACATCATGACTCTCCTAAATTTGTGGCCTTTTGCTTTAACTGGAACGATGGTTAGCTCTCCTGATTCTCTAGCTTACAGTCTACAGATCCTGGACTTCTCCCATACATAATTAGGTTAGCTGATTCTGTTTCTCTGGCATGTCCCAACTAACACAAATCTTGGTGCTGAGAATGGTTCTAAAGGAACAGAATTTTAAAGGCCAGTTTTCTGAATTGGTTCTGGGGTTTCTGGAATTGACTCTCAAGTTTGACTTGATGTGGAGATGCTAATGAGTATTTCCAGTAATAAAAGTCATTCTGATCCTGATCTGATACTAGAGAGATACATTCCATGTTCTTAGCCACTTAAAAGAAACAATAAGCTGGATGACTGTGTATATCATATTTTTGAACATTTTTTAAGAGCTAATATGTAATTGCCCAGCTGTTCCTAATGTCTCTCAAGAAATTAGCAAAAGGGTCAGGAATTCCCAGTTTAAGACTGCAAAAATGACCTGAAAGCTTTGTGAGTCATGAAGGAGATCTTCTGTAGCCACAGGATGAAATTTCCTGGCTTTGAAATGTACCACCTCATCCTATGACTGACTGAATTACAGTGCAAGTAGAACTCCCAGACTCACTGGGTGTCAAATAATAAAGTGAGGACATTGATTGGGGAAAAATGAGATCTTAAAAGTTGGAATGGTGATAGGAGTCCTGATGTTGCTGGGAACGCTGAACCCCTGAATTCTGATGAGACCTTGTTGCTAGTGGAAGAAACATCACTAGCCCCCACAGAAATAGCATTTCCAACTGTCTGTATTGCCACTGAGGGGACCTTTCAAGACAATGCTGTTCTCTTCCAAACCCATTCAAATTCTAGAACATCTCTAGACTCCATGTTCCTAAAAGTGGAATACAAAGTGTGACCCATAATGAGGTGTGCTGTACTTCAAATGATGCACTTGTGTTTTCTAAAGTATATTAGGCATAAATTCAGAAAACTTGAGAGAATGGATATTGACATGTGGGCTAATGATGGAGCGATTATGAACTTGATATCAGGTTGAATTTTTGATATAAGCTCACTAATCAAATGTCCTGCATTTAACGTAGCTTGGGGATTTAGGAAGAGCTATAGTTGATTTTTGGTTGGCTGGCTAAAATGTAAACCAATTGTTGAGATGTTCTAGAAGTTAAATGGGATGAAATGGCTGGGTTTGGAAGAGAATGAGCATTGTCTTGAAAGGCCCCATGCCCTGGTGACTTGAAGGCAAATTTTCTTCATCCTAATAGTATGTTAAAGTCTCTATACCAAGTACTATCAATCTGTGTAATGGATTCAATTTTAGCTACAAAATCTGGAACAGAGTTATGGGAAAAGCAGCTGACTTCACTTAGCAATAATTCATTATAAACTCCCCTTTACCATGTGATATACAGAGTTATTTACCAATATATTGCAATTCACACTCCTGCTGCCTTTAAATATTTAATTAAAGTGATTTTTCATTTATCCTCCTGGCTTTCTGTAATGATGCTGTTGGACCATCCAGAAGGGTGAAGCGAGGCAATTAGGTAGCCAGTTGTGTGCTACATGCAGCAGTTGTATACATGCAGCTATTCCTCATTAGAAGAATATTCTTGGTATGATAGGATAGGAGGAATATACATATAACAGATTAATTTCCATTAAACATGCATATGTAGGAACAACAATAATACAATTCATTGGCCCATAGAATTCCCATCAAAAATGTCCTGTTAGCTATTCTTCTATACTGTAAGTTCTGCCCAAACATTGGTAGCTGAATACAGGGCACTTTTTCTTTTCCCTGTGTATATAGTATAGCAACCTTGGCTCTTGTATCCAACAGAGCCATAATTATTTGAGTACCTTTCCTCAGAATTTCCCATTATATTCAGAGGGGTCCATTTGGACTTTGATTCTCCTTGGTGACAGAGTGCCCTTAGTCCCAATTCTAATCATCTTTAATTATAAAGTTCCTGAATTTTGAACAGAGGAGAAATGAATGATAAGGGAATATAGAGAGAAAGAGGTGTTCTATGCTGTTAATCAATATTTGTCCCTTACTTTATGTTTGTACTCCATAGCAACAGGTGTGTTTCAACCACAAAATTTCTAGTGTTCTGGTCTAATGACATCTATTGGATTTTGAAGACCTCATTGTCAACACCATCACTTCAGACACCATCTCTTGGCTCCACTTCAAAAGAAGCCACTAGCCCTCTTTTCCAAGATGGTTCACTATATAAACATTCTGGAAATATGGTTTAGAATACAGGCAATCAGTGCCTTTGCATGCAATAGTTGCATAAATATAAGAGACACAAAATTAATTGTCTTTCTACATTTGTGATAGGTAAAATTTTGTTGATGAGGGCTTCAACTCATGCTCTAATTATTTTTCAAAGACCCCAATCCTAATACATCCTCGTTGGGATTAAGGTTTCAGTATATGAAATTTGAAAGAACTCAAACGTTCAGACTACAGCACCATCTTGTTGCTGTTTTTGAACATGAAAAGAGAACTAAAGTCAGCATTTTTCACTATTGATTATATAAAGCAATTCTGTTCCTAACATATTTTCCTGTAATTGTCTGAAGTATTATTTGGTAAAGCTTACCTGTGTTTGCACCAAAAATAGGGGTTAGTCAAAAATTATCTATCTAGCTCTTTGTTCTGAGAATTCTTGCTTCTGAAAGACAATTGAACTAAATAAAATTACTTACTAAGGCTCACAGCTTATTCATCAAGACAACTGTATCCCTATGCCACAACTCCAAAATGCTGTCATCAACTAGTACCCATAGAAATAGATCACCACCCTTCAAGACCATTCTTAAAATTACAGAGATCAGATTCAAAAAACCACCTGTCTTAGCCCTTGCGGGTATCTATAACAAAATAGCCTAGACTAGATATCTTGTGAACATTTATTTTTCACAGTTCTGGAGTGTGGAAGATGAGGGTGATGGCACCAGAAGATCTGGTGTTTGATAAGGATCTGTTTTTTATGTCCTTACATGAATGAAGTAACAAGTGATCTCTGGGGGCTTATTTATAAGGACACTGATATCATTCATGAGATCCCAGTCCTAATACCTCTACTTTGAAATCAGATATCTACTTGTGAATTTTAAGGATACTCAAAACATTCAGACCAAAGCAACCTCAGAAGCATTCTCCTTCACAGATGCTATTTTAAGCTCCGTTAAGATAGTGTTCCGTTGCATTGTCATTAAGTCTAAAAATGTTAGCTTTGCTTAATCAATAAGAGGAATATCCAAGCTATCAATGCAAATGAATTTATGTTATAAGGTCAAGACTTTGCCATTAATGACTAGCTTTGAGACTTTGGTATTAATGTCTATATTTAATCTCATTTGACAAGATCACCTTGTGATATAGTACAGGTGAAGGAAATTATGTATCTTATATTGGTCAAAGGGCCCTTAAGTTTAATTGAACTAATGCTGAAAGCATAGACTCCAAAACAGAATGCACTGACATCATATCATGACATAGAGTGATAGCCTTTTTGGATTTTAATTTTGCTTAAATGCTCAAAGTAACTGACTGCTAGTATTCAGTTATGCTTAGATGATCATAATGCAACTGGTGACCAGGACTCTGGCACTTTTTACCTGTCAAACTTGAACACAATTCTGTTCCCATCCAATTTTTGTCATTGATTATTTTCACAAATACATATTTAGAATTAAATAAGTAGAAGAAAAGCCCAAAATGCCAACACTTAAAACTATAATTATTTGACAAGTATCTTTAAAATATATATGTGTGTGCAATTTAAATCATAGTCAAGAGTATTTTGCCTTCTTTATATATTGCATTTAACTGAATGATTTTCATTTATCAACTTAAAAAGCTCTATAGTCATTCATAAATTATTCTACTCAAATAGTCACTATTAAACTCACAGGTCGTATTTTATTCCAAATCCTGTCACCAAATTACATAATATGCAGTCAGAGATTACATATGTTATGCTATTAGAGGAAAAAGTGGTGATATCAGAGAATAAATATAAAACAAATTCAATTAAAAAATCTCTCGGGCGGAACAAAATATATATAACATAAAACAAGAAAAATAAGCATAACCAAAACTATGTATTCAATTATTTAAATTTGCTATTTCTGAAATACATTTTCAGCAGCTCTCTGAAGAACCTGAGGATTCTGAAATGTACTTTTTATAGATGCATTTGAGGTACTGAGTCAGTCCTAATATTTTGTTTTTATTCTGTCTTAAAGTGATCACTCTACAAGAGAAAATAAAATTTACCACTGGGTGGTGCTGGTGGATAATATAAAAAACAAATCATTCCTGAAAAAATTTTGAGAGAGCTGGTAATGGTGAGTTAAATAAAATTAAAGGAAGGACAGCTTCATTCACCTCTGTCATCCTCTATTTTTCATTTCTCCTTTGACATAAAGAGTGTAAATTAAGCAGAATAGTTACTACTGATGGCTTGGGTCCTTGCTAACTAGTAAAGGGAACAGAGATCTTTAACACAAATTTCATGGCATTGGAGATTGACAATTAATGAGGCTATTATTTTCATTTTTAAATTGCCCCTGCTGCAGTATGAAAGATTGCTTCAATTACACACTTTATTTTCATTCTCTCAAAACGACGGTTTTTGCATGACCGCTCATGTTTTTACCTAGCATGATGACCACCAGATTATATTATTCCATTCTTGATGGGAATGCAATTATATTAACATGTCATTAAGTGTGTTTATGCCAAAATGAATACTAAATACAAACTTGAGACTTTTTCAAATTATATTTGATATTGGAATACTTTCAGGTAGTGATAAGCAAGTAGCTTAATACCATTTACTACTTAAAATAATTATTAGAGACTTGTCTTCAGAAACATATTGTTTTATCAAAAGCAAGCTCTCCTAAAGTGGTAATAGTATTTCATATTTATTTGACAGTGTTTTTTACTTAGCTCGGCTTTAGGCTTCACATTTTAAAATGCATATATATTATACAAGTTTTATGAAGTGTTTAACCATGTATTTTTTCAACCACATAAACACAAGAAAAGAATTATGTCACTGTGATTTTTTTTTTTTTGCTATTATCTATTAACCCAGGGCAAGTCCATGGATTTCTTATGCCCATAGTTAACCTAGACTATAGTGCGCCACAGGGGTATGAGATGGAAGAATTATATGGAAAGGATTTTCAATGACAAAATGAAAGTTTTCAGTTTTCACTTCACTTCAAAGAAAAGAATCCAGCAGACACATATTCTTTGTCACATTGGTAGGCAGATACATTATTAACATCTTTGACATGGAAGAAAAGGCAGCCTGAGGGCCCCAAATTCTGGTTCTATGTAGATAAAAGAGGAAGCACTTAACTGTACTACTGAACAACAACTGTTTTAAATATAAGGCAAAGAATGAACCTAAAACTTATTTGTAACTCTACTTGACCTTTCAACCTCAAGGTCATTTACCACTTGAGTTTCTATTAATGCTTTGAATATTTCAAAAACAGTTGGTAACAATGAGGTAGTTAGTGGAAAAAAAGACCTACTACAAAATGCATGTGAAGACTAATATACAGCCTATAGTTCTAAAATCCAGTGACATGAATGGAATCAATCATTCACCTTCCATAAGACAACACAGTGAAAATGTACAGTGTCTGTTCATTAGCAAGTTCTACTTAGAATAAAGAAAGTTCTACTAGGCTCCTACCTTACTAAAAAAATCTGAACTTTTGTCACAATTTGTAAATTTTTTTAAAATTGTTATTTATGTCTTTTACATTTTGTATTTCCCTTGGGCAGCCCACCACCAATTCACCCGTGCTAAATTTCCATGGTCCCCTGTATTCCCCTCTCTTCCGTTTTGTGCCCTTATCCTCCCCTCCCCCCGCACCCCCCATCCCCACCGCTGAGTGTCTCTCTCCCACCCGGCCTCTCTATAGTCCTGTTATAAGTGAAAACATTCGATATTTTTCTTTTTCTTTCTGGCTTGTTTCACTGAGTATGATTCCCTCTAATTCCATCCATGTCGCTGCAAATTGCATGTGTTTATCTTCTTTCCATGCTGAATAGTACTCCATTGTGTATATGTACCACATCTTCTGGATCCAATCATCTATTTTTGGACATCTGGGTTGCTTCCATACCTTTGCTATTGTG
>PVIJ01021694.1:0-17920 GCA_004024925.1 Scalopus aquaticus | reverse complement strand
GGGGGAGGGGCCCACCCAGCTCTGCTGATCCAGCCGCATCTTCTCCTAGGACCTCCCTGGATCTTGCTGGCCCGGCGTGAGCTGGCAGCCTTTCTCCAGGTCCTCCACGGGGTCGCTGGGATAGCAGGAGCACCAAGCTCCATCTCAGATGGAGTTGCTGAGCCTCAGTGTGGGGACGGACGGGAGGCGGTGAGCCCCTCTAAGAGAAAGAGGTGCTATGTATTGCTGCCATTTAAAAATATTGGAATAAAAGTTTAAAAACAAATATGGGACATAGAACTGTCAGTTTTTTATTTTATCAAGAAAGGTATTTTAGAAGAACAGCTGTTTTTTATTAGCCTCACCTTTACAAAAGAGTCATTTTAACACCTAAATAATTGCAAAGCTCAAAAGCTCAGGAAAAAAGATACTCTTCCTGGGGACTGGGAGGCGTGGGGAAAAAAAAGATACTCTTCCTGGTGAGGAGGATTAATATTTATGTTTAGGGGAAATACTAGTTTTTGTAGATAGAGAAAAATTGCAACTTACAATCACATTTTACACAGTTTTCCTTTAACACATCGTTTGCGGGTAGTTTGCTACTACCAGTCAATGTAAAACGTATAAATACGTTTCCTGCATACAATTTAAAATATTTTTGTAAGCAAAACATTATTCCCATATTACTATTCCTATAAGAAAGGATCACCACTTTCTTTAAGCCACATAGCTGGTGAGTACTAAGCAGCCTGTCAAGAAAGTGAACTTGCAAATGCAAAGGGACATTAATTATTTTTTTGGTTTTTTCTCCCATTTTATTGGCTTGCCAATCATTTATACCTCTATATAATTTTGCATATTAATTTTTATGTTGAGGAAGAAACATTCTCCCTCCCTCCCCAGTACAAAGTAATTATTATCTGAAGGTAATTACTTTTCATTATATTTATTTATGTATTTATCTAACAAGTTAACAAATTTATTTAATGTATTTATAACTATATATATATATATAACTATTATTATTACCTTCAGAGAAGTATTTTGGTGCTGCCTCAGGTTTCACACTTCGTGTTTTTTTTAAAGATTTATTTATTTATGCATACAAGCTGAGGTGTAGGTCAGCAGTATGGGGATGGGGTGAGAGGATTCACCAGAGACAAAGTGGGGAGAACAGACAGATCTACTGAAATACATTGCTGAGGGGAGCAGCAGACGAGACAGGAGAGGTCTGCTGCGCTGTGTGGGAAGCTCCCTGGCTGGGGATCGAACTCTTGCTACAGTGGCTCTGGATAGCTTCATCGTCCTGCGACTTAACGCCTTGCACCACCAGGGAGGCCCCAGGTTTCATACTTATTTATTTTAACATCAAAATCCTTCCCAGTACCCTTTGACTCAAACAATTTCTGACCTCTCTGTTGGCCCTTTGCTGTTTATTTGCAGGGAGGCATCCAGCAGAGTTGGGGGTGTTCTGGAGGTGGACTGACATTCCCTAACTCTCCACCAGCTTTGTGTCTTCCTTCTCCCCCTGCTCCCACCCCCTCTGCAGAGGCAGCTGGACCAGCGATGCAGGCCGATTCAAATATAGCAGAAAATACAGGCAAAACCCTTCACGATATACATCTTAGCAAAATCTTGAAAGACACATCCCCCAAAACGAAGGAAGTGAAAGAAAAGATAAACAGCTGGGACTACATCAAAATAAAAAGCTTCTGTACAGCAAAAGAGACAATAACCAAAACAAACAGGCACCCCTCTAATTGGGAGAAAATCTTTGCACACAATACAACCGATAAAGGACTGATAACAAAAATCTACAAGGAGCTCACACAACTCAACAAAAACAAAGTCAACAATCCAATTAAAAAATGGGTAGAAGAGCTAAAAAGACACTTCTCCAAAGAAGAAAAGCAAATGGCTAATAGGTATATGAAAAAATATTCAACATCACTTATAATCAGGGAAATACAAATCAAAACCACAATGAGATACCACCTCATGCCAGTGAGAATGGCACACATCAAAAAAACAGGCAATGACAAATGCTGGCGAGGATGTGGAGAAAAAGGAACCCTCCTACACTGCTGGTGGGAATGCAGCTTGGTCCAATCACTATGGAAAGCTGCATGGCGATTCCTCAGACTGCTAAAAATGGAGCTTCCATATGACCTGGCAATACTACTTTTGGGAATCTACCCAAAGGACACAAAAACACTAATCCAAAAGGATACATGCACCCGCATGTTTATTGCAGCAGTGTTTACAATAGCTAAGGTATGGAACAACCCAAATGCCCAAAAATAGATGACTGGATCAAGAAGATGTGGTACATATACACAATGGAGTACTATTCAGCATTCAAAGAAGAGGAACACATGCAATTTGCAGCGACATGGATGGAATTAGAGGGAATCATGCTCAGTGAAATAAGCCAGAAAGAAAAAGAAAAATATCGAATGGTTTCACTTTTAACAGGAATATACCGGAACCAAACAAGAGAGAGAGAGACACCCAGCAAAGGAGAGGGAGGGGGAGGATGAGGGCTCAAAATGGGGAAGAAAAGGGCACAAGGGACTATGGTGATGGGTCAAGGGTGAATTGGTGGTGGGCTACCAAGGGAAATACACAATGTAAAAAACATAAATAACAATAAAAAAACAAACAAGCAAAAAACCAAACAGCTTTACCTCTAGGCCCAGGCACCAGGAAGCCTGGTGCAGCGTAGTATTCCTCTCCAGCTCCCACTGTAGCCTGTAGCAGCCCCAGGAGATGTTTGCAGAGTAAGAAATGAAGGGCCCACTGCAGGGCCCAGTGAAGTTCCCGGGGACCCCATTCTGAGATGGGGGCGGTGTCTCTGGAGTCCTGGTTTTCCATGCTGGTCTGGCTGCGGAGGCCTGGAGCAGGGATGATGTTAGGGCACGCAGAGCTCCCAGAGGCGAGACATGGATGGAAACTTTCGTTCTTGTCAAAGAATGAAGGATCACAGAGAAACCCAAGGAGAAGGCCTCTAAGGAGCTGGGGGCGGGCGGTTGGTATTGTCTGAGGACTGACTGCCACTGTACCGGCTGTCCTGGCGACCCCCTGTCTCCTATGCGATCAGATCATCCCTCCCACACACGCCCTGTCCAGAGACAGGCAAGCCCACGCTCCTGCCCCTGCTCAGCGGTCCACCAGGGGGCTCAGAGGGACTGAAGACCCAGTTTGGTGGAAGCCAGGAACCTGAGCTTTCCCAGGGGACACAGGCCTGGAGCGCCTCCAAAAAGCCAGCGCAGGCCCTTGGGGGCCAGCCCACCTGCTGCTGCTTTGTTTCAGGTTCCATTCACTGCTTTTCCCCATTTGAAATCAGACCCTGAGGAGATTGTTGTCAATCCCGTGGCCCCGGGCACAGAAAAGTGGGCTTTGAAGGCTGGCTTCCCTCTACTTCTGCCTTCTGCTAGACGTGTAATGAGGGACAGCCGCTGAAGCTCATTGAATATTAAGTCTCCTCCTCCACAAGCGATAACAAATGCTAGAACCCCACTCCCACGCTGCAGGAGGTCATGGTGCCCACAGCCAGCAGGGAGGCCTTGCGACTGGGAATGACAGGGGTGCCTGAGTGCCAGCTGGGAGCTCTTTTCCCCTCCTCTGGACTTTAATTGCCAGAATCATAAAGAGAGTGGGGAGGGAGAGTGGGAAAGGGGAAGAGCGGAGACCGTTGCAGGGTACTTTAAATAGTGTCAGCTGAAGTGAGTCCTCACGTAAGTCACTGGGTGGGATCTTGGAAACTGTGACTAGAGGACCTCCCTGATGGCACAGGGTTGAGCACTGCGCTGTGGAGCTGTCAGCAGCAGCGACACGAGTTCGAAGCCTGGCCGGGGAGATTCCCACATGGCGCAGCAGACCTCTCCTGCCTCCCCCACTGCTCCCCTCAGCAGTGTACTTCCCTCAATCTGCCTGTTCTGCTCCCCGCTCTGTCTCTGGTGAACATTTTCACCGTCTCTGGCCTGTACCCCAGCTTGTATGTATAAATAAATAAATCTTAAAAAAAAACTTTCTGAGATGGTCCCCTCATAGTTCTTCCCCCACCGCTAGTTGCCCCAGTGCAGGTGTGCCCCCTCACTTTCCATTTGCAATCTCATGAGCAGCTAGGCTGGGGTAGAAGTTCTCAGAGCAGGCAGGGGAGGGGAGAAAACCCTGTTGAGAAGGATAAAGGCTGGGAAAATGGTGGCCACAGAGGGCGCAGCTGGGGGGAGCACAGGAAGGCGGCTCCCCAGGGAGCTGCGTGAATGGCTCCGTTGCTCCACGTAGGGTGTTGTGCAACCTCCCCGACCAGGCAGGCTCATTGCTGATTCGGGATTCGGGCAAACGAAGAGAATCTCAGCGCCCTCTACAGATTTGACAGGCCTTTAATGCTGAATCAGGGGACCAGGCAGGCAGGCAGGCAGGCAGGCAGCAACTGAGCCCCTTAGGTCCCACGAATCTCCCCTTTCTCGACCCAGGTGTCCATATTTATATATGCACATGTCCCCATGCTCTCTGGCTTCTCAGCGGGAGCCTGTAATTACAGGTGCATGTGCAGTGTGCCCAGGCTCGCAAGCGCCCTTTGCATGAACACGATGTCACGGGCAGGTAACGCAACCTGGGAGGAAAACAAGGCTGCAGCTGGCAGCTGTAGAGGCTGGTGGTGGGAGGCGAAAAGAGCCTGAGTATCCCACCTTTCTGATAGGTGTGACAGGTGAGGGGACTAAGGCCCTGCGGGAACACCTGGGGAGATAGGACACTCGCCCATCTGGTGCCCCGAGGGCTAATCTTAGTACCGTAGTGCCACATGAGTGATGGAGACAGGGAAACAGACAAAGCGAACCTCAGAGCTGAGCAACAGCAGAGACCCTTTTACTTCCATGTCCACAACATCTGGGTGCACCGGGCACAAGACCCCAGAGCAGGTCTGTGCTCTCGCTGTAGGTCCCGCTAGGCCCGAGGCGGAGATGCTGGTTGCTCTCCTGATAAACTCTGAAAATGGGCTTGGCTTCCCCTGCAGGTAGAGGGTACAAGGCAGGGCATTTCCTGCAGGCCTCAGCCCATCCACAGTCCTGCTATTGGCTATCAAGACCTGGGCACTCACCTGCCCTCCTGCTGGTGCCAGCCCCAGAGACACTTCCCCACAGGAGCCCAGCTTGCGGCCAGGCCACCATGGTGGTTCTTATTACAAGACACACCTCAGCTGCCAGCACCAGGGAACTTTGAAGAAACAAAGTTTATTGTGCAGGGTCCTGGGGGGTAGGGGTACACCTGGGCCACACAGCAGCGCTGGAAAGGAGAGAGGGACAGGGAGGGGAGGGAGCAGGCAGCTGGGGTTCAGTCTAACGGGGTCAGGGGCGGGCCTCTAGGGTTTTGAGCTTTCTGTTTATATTGATGAATTTAAACACAAGGCTGGAGCTGAGGGCCCAGAGGGAACAGCAGGCCACTCAGTGGTCAACTATCTAGGTGACCCCGAGGCGCCTCAGAACGGGGCCTCCTGGCCCTTACCTAAGTGTTTGGTTTGTGGCTGTGTCACACAGCTGGTGCTAGGTTTATGCAAGGCGGGGATCTTGGAATGGTTGCCTCCACAGCAGGCCTTGCTGCCAGGTTTGCGTTATAATTGGAACCGCTGAAGGGTAGACAGCTGGTTTGGACACCTCCCCGGGAGGCCGAGGAAACCTGCTCTTCCTCCCCACCTCCCCTCCGCCCAGTCCCCATTGCAGGCAGGCCCTAAAGATTGGGCTTCAGGCTCTCCTTCCAGAGAACCAGGTGGCAGATGACTCAACAGAAAGGTCTGATTATCAAATTCTGCACTTCTACTTTTGTGAAAGATGCACAGGGAAGGGGTGGGGGTGAAGGAAATTCTGTACCTCATCATAAAAGTTCTTCAGCCATGAAAATGCAAAGACTTTATCAGTAGTCGAAAGCTAAGAATGATCATGAAATAAACTTTGTTTTTGACCTTGGGTAAGTCCTTTATTTAACCTTTCTAGTTGCGGTAACATTGGTTTACGTTTGTGTATTACAAGCAGAGTCTCTCCCCTCTCAGGTGCTGTTAATAAACCCACCTTCTTTATTTATTTATTTTTTATTTTTTACATACAAGCTGGGCTACAGGCCAGAGGCATGGGGCGGCGAGAGGGCTCACCAGAGACAGAGTGGGGAGCAGAACAGGCAGATCAGAAGCACACTGCTGAGGGAAGCAGCGGGCGAGGCAGGAGAGGTCTGCCCCACCATGTGGGATTCTCCTCGCCGGGGCGTCGAACTCGCGTCGCCGCTGCCCACAGCTCCACAGCGCAGCGCTCAACAGCTGCGCCACCGGGGAGGCCCAATAAACCCACCTTCTTTAAAGAGGTCTTTTCTTCACGAGCCAGCTAGCTTGTCGATAGAGCAAGAGAATCTTACCAAAGGCCTCTTACGGAAGAACTAGCTCATCATAAATTTGAAAAAATAGAAAGGTATAAAAAAGAAAGTATATCATCACCCAGACATAAGCCACAGTTAACATTTTGGTGTATTTTTTTCAGTTTATTGTCTATCTAAAAGAAAAAGGAAAAAAATCAAAGCATTATTGAGGACACTTTAGTTTTTGCTAAATTATGTAAATTTCATATATATATTATATGATACATATTTTCCCGTATCCTGAAGTATTTGTAAATAGCATTTTTATTGTAGCCAAAATATTTCATCAAATGAATATATCAAAATTTAAGAACTCACCTACTGTTGGACACTAGATGGATTTCTAATATATTTTGCAATTGTAAATAATGAAAAAAAAATCTAAGTATTCAAATTTGTGTCTAGAGCTCTGATAATTTGAGTATGATAAATTCCTACTAGGTCTCTTACGCATTTTCTGCAATTTCTCTGGTTATCTCAGGGATTCTAATATTTTATTCTCTTGCTAAACTCTGTTTCTTAAACAAAACAAAACTTATTAAATAATAGCCAAAAATAGTATTGGCATAAGGTTTTCCTATAATGGTTTTTAGTATCAAAATGCAAAAGATTTTGGCAGACTAGAACAGTCACTCACGTTGCAAATGAAAATTCTTGGAATAATGATCTGGCATTTAAGTCATCAGATCAAATGGCTGAAGTGATGATGGAGACAATGTAACTGACAACAACCAACTCAGCTGAGCCTCTTAAGTCATCACAATAGAAGTACAGAGTCCAGAATGGGAGGGTGATAGTCTGCTAAGCTCTATATGGTCAAATCCTGTCTTAGTACCTGGCCCTGGATTGTGAAGGGAATACTGTTAACAAGTGGTCCGTGTTCAAAGGCGATATCAGAGTAAAGAAGAAACTAGATCAAGTTATTTTCCCACTTGTCTGTATTGGGGAGTCAGAGGCAGCCATGCCTATGTTAAAAGCATTCTTTATAAAGGGCTATAGCTCTTTACCCTCCCTCCCTCCTCCACCCCTCTTATCCTCCAAAACCTCAGTTGGGTTATCACTGTCCACTATCTTATTATAATTATTTTGTTTGTTCGTGTTCTTTGTTTCTTTACATTAGCCATATGTATATGGTATTGGCCAATACCTCTTTACCTTTCCGACTTGCTTTGCTTTGCATAGTCCCTTGACTTCCTCCCCTGTGGCTGTAAATGGTAACAGTTCATCTTTCCTTACAGCCCCGCAGTATGCTCTGTGTGCAGGTACCACATCTACTAATTTGTCCACCTTTAGCTCATCTATTGATTCAGTGACACATCTCAGTAAAAGCTAACCAGAGCCCATTTCCGTAACTTGCAAGGAGAAAAAAAGAGCCTTAACTAATACAGCATGAGAAACGGCGAAACCACTTCGTGTTTATTCTGGAGGCAAAAAGACTGAGATGAAACATGAGAGCAGTAGGCAAATATTTGACGGTCTGGTCATGTGGAAACCAGATGGGACTTGTTCCATGAGGCCCAAAGGTAAGAATCAGAGGCAGGAAAAGCTGTTGGGGAAAACACGCGTTCTCAGCCAGTGCAAACACCCACACGTTTTTGTGCAAACATTCTGAAGGGGTTGTAGTGGTGCAGCTCACACACTGGCCGTTACTACTTCAGAGTAGTGATCTGATTTGACAGCCCACCTTGTTCAATCCTTCCCCCTGACCAAAGTCCTCCTGGGATCCTGGAAGGCTGTAACCCGGACTCTGTTGCCCCCTGCTGGTGAGAAAAAATACACACTCTTCGCAGACTTGCGTCAGGAAGATACAGTTCAACTTACACATAGTTCTAACTCTTCTGTCATACTTGATTACATTAAACTCAACACAGGGTGGTTTGTGCTTCAGAAAAATAAGACACACATTTTTATGAACTCTGGAGTGGTTTGCTTTGCCTTCTTAAAGCTCTGATTATCTTCTGTAGTATCAAGAGAGTTGATAAAATTGTTTGCCTTTCTTCTCCCAAACCTCTCATCCTCCTACACACCCTTTCTAATAAGATGAATTTGATCCCAACAGCAGATCTGAGTTGCTCTGGTGGAAGGACAGCCCTGCACCGCCGCCAAAGCCTGGTGGTGCGCATGGAGGACAGTGCTACCGACTGGACTCTCACCTGTGTCTATTCTACTATCCTTTTTCATTTTTACTTTTAATTAAATTTAATTTTTTTAAGATTTATTTATTTATGCATACAAGCTGGGGTGCAGACCAGAGGTGTGGGGAGGTAAGAGGGCTCACCAGAGACAGAGTGGGGAGCAGAACAGGCAGATCGATGGAAATACACTGCTGAGGGGAGCAGCGGGTGAGGCAGGAGAGGTCTGCCACGCCATGTGGGAATCTCCCCAGCCCGGTGATGAACTCGCATCCCACGCTGCTGACAGCTCCACAGCGCAGCGCCCAACCGCTGCGCCACCAGGGAGGCCCCCCTTTTTCATTTTTAAAGAAACAATTTTTATTAAGTGTCTTATTACAAGCCTTAGGTATTCACTGGAGGATAATTATAAAATGCAGGTGAACAACAATAAGAAAAAAATAAAATACTCCCTTTTTAAAATTGTATGTATGTATATTTTCATTGCGGTAACACTGGTTTACTAAACCTGATATGATTTAGGGGTAAAGGTTCATTCTTGTTCCTATCTTGAGGTAATAACTCCCTTGTTAAGAAGAAACCTGACTGGCCCCAAAGACATGATCTGAATCCCTACTGACATTCTCTAAGTCTGGAGAATTAAATATTCTACCTTCAGCTGATTGAGGCTTCTGAGGATTGCTGAAAGGACAGACTTTAATAAAACAACTTTCTTTGACAACACATTAATCTCCAGGGCTACAGCAGCCAACCTTCAGTTCATCAGCTCTTGCAGGCATTTTGAGAGAATTCTGAGTTTTTTCTGAATGGGGCATCATATTTTTTAAAAAGAAAGAAAACTTCAACCCCATTTAAAGCCTCTTGAAAAAATACAACTCTAACCTATAAACTTTCCCCAAAACTCCAGAAAGTTCTGGTGAGAACCTTGTTTGACTAAAAAGAAGACCCTTCAGGGGAAAGGGAGTGAGTAAATTAGGTAAAGGGAGTCAATGGTCTAGTGATGGACAGAAACTAGAATTTGGGTGATGAGCATAATGTAGGATGTGCAGACACTAATATAAAAGTTATACACCCGAAACATGTAATGTAAACCATTGTCACATTAAAAAAAAAAAAAACTTTCCTGAGTTTAGTCAACAAGTGACAGGGGAAAGTTCAGATCTCTTGTCCTCAACAGTTGCTGTTAGCAGGTTGATGATTTACCCAAAGTGAGCTACTGCTGAGGAAACAGTAACCAAGAGGGAAAAGCAGTCACTTAAGAAAAATGAGGCTGTATTGGCTACAGCACAGACTGTTACTGTTTCAAAGCTGTAAGTACCTGAGAAAAGTTCTTGTGCAGGTTTATATTTATATTTTTAGTGTCTTGGGGACTAGAACAATGGCGGGGACCTGGGGGCAGGGGAGAGACAGGATCACAGAGAACATTGAGCACAGTGGATTTCCGAGTGCCCTGTGAATCCAGGCTTCTGGCAAAGGATTTTAAGGGCTATTCCAATGTTGTATTCCATTTCATTTCAAAATATCTTTAACTCCTGATAAAAGTGCTATAAAATGCAAAGTCAAAATTATTGACACACTCAAATGTATTCGTTTATGCTGCCTGCTTAGCTGGTTTGGGGCATATGTTTAGTTTTTAATGACCTCAGATGAAAACCTGCTCTGTCCCAGTTAATGAGTAGTCTGAGTTGACAAGGCAATTATTGAACAAGCAGACAAATAAACCAAGACAAAAACAAAAGGAATGGAAAGACTGCTAGAGCACGCATTCCTTGTCTCAGGATCTTTGTGATACAGCCCAACCAAAATAAATATATTTATAGACTTGTTCCATTACTTTGTAATAATCTAATACGCATTTAAAATTGTTTGTATATGTGAGCTTATACTCTGTGTGTGTGTGCGTGTGTGTGTTTATACCAGAGTTCTAGAGGAGAAATTGGGTATTGCTAACAAAAGTATATTACATATATACATAATATATAAAGCTATATTTCTATGTATACATACATATATAATGTTATAAACCAATTTTTTATCTCTCTCTCTATATATATAAAAAATACACACACACACACACACACACACACACACACACACGAGTTCAGGGTTGGGGGGAGAATTTGGGTATTGCTAACAAGCATTATAAAAGCCCTCAGTTCAACCCCTCATTTTTGCAACCCCCTCATTTGTATCAGAGCGTAATTGACCCCCATGGTCTCTCATAGTGGATAAGTAGCAAAGCCCAGAATTTGAACTTTTTTTCTTGCTTCTATGTGAACCTTCCTATGTTTTCTCGTTTCCATGTAGCTTAGTTTTCTATGGGTTCTCTTATTCTCTTCCATTTTGCCACATGAATTTCTTTCTGTTTGAGAGCATCAAAAAGTTTATCAAAGTTTATCAAACAGTTTTGGATTAACAATAGAAGCTAGAAGGACAATGATTGTGAATACCAAGTACAACGCATATTAGATTATTACAAAGTAATGGAGCCATGAACAGATTGTCGAAGGCTTTTCTGAAATGGGATGCCTTGTTAGTCATAAGTGGGTGATAGTAGTTTCTATAGGAACTATTGAAAATAAAATTCACAAAGTTAGCAATGTACTTGGTGTTAAATGTTTCCTGAATCAGGCCGCATCCCACCTAGGTACTGCAAGGACTCACACAGGAATACAGGACAGGTTATTAGCAAAAGATTATTTCAGGTAAGGTCACCTTCCCTGGAAGGGAAGGTGTTTCATCATGCAGATGACATCACTGGTGCTGATTACTCCATTCCGTATTGATAGGTTTAGGATTACACTTTGGGAGAGGTTGAAACTGCACTAGCTGTTAGGTCTGGGTGGGGGTCAGAGAAGGACTCCAACTGGGCCTGTTTTTCTATTTTGACAAAATGGGACATGTGTGTCTAATGGAGGAGTGAAACTGGACTTTCCTGCTCTGCTTACCACAGACTATCACTGTGGACAGTCAACCACCTCTGTCCCTTCCCTCCTTAACCCTTCTTAGTCATCTAAACCCCTTTGCTTTCACTTTGGTTACCAAGTACTGGGCTCCTTGCTTGATGCCTATAGAAGCCAATTACTATGGCACCTGGTTTTGAGAAAAGAGTTTATTCTAAGTTCAACCAGCAAGGACGTAGGAGGAAACCTCAAATCTGCTTCTCTGAGTAACAAAGGGAAGAGGTTTATAATTGATTGGGGGGGGGGCAGGGGTTAACAAAGGAGTTGTTTTATTAGCCAAAAAGTGGTCTGGGGCAAAAGAATGTGGATTTAGCTAAAGTTTACTGGCTAGCACAGAGCAGCTTATATACCATTAGATTCTCTATTTCTCTGCCCCTCGCCAGAGGTTAGTGAAGCACAGCTTACTCTTTCCCATGGTCTTGGCTTTGTTTAAACCTGTTCTGTCAAATTAGTGAACCAGGAAGTCATTAACCCACAGAGACGCTATTGCCTATATAACCTATATAAACAACTAAAACCCAGCCTGGAAATGGCTCATGGTTAAGAAATGGTTAAGTCTCGGCACTATGAAGCTATTGGCAGCCACTGCCATATGAGTTCTATCCCTGGCCAGGGAGCTGACCCACATGGAGCAGAAGACCTCTCCTGCCTTGTCCCTTGCTCCCCTCAGCAGTGTATTTCAGTAGATCCACCTGTTCTGCTCCCCACTCTGTCTCTGGTGGATCCTCTCACTCCCTCTCCCCCCCCCCCCCCCCCCCCCCCCCCCCCCCCACGCCTCCGGGCCTACATCCCAGCTTTTGTATGCATAAATAAATAAATCTTAAAAAAAAAAAAATGAAACCTAAGGATAACCAATCACAAGCTGCCAAGGAAGCTTTCCCAAATAAGGGCACCCTTAAGCTACAGCCAATCAGAGCGGCTTAGCTTTGCTCCCCAGATCTCTAGAAAAGTCTTGTGCCAAGTGTTCCTATCCACTTCCGGTTTGTTACTGCCCAATTGAAATGTTTGCTCAAATAAACTTAATTTAAAAAATTTTTAAATTTATGTTTTAATATTCCTTCAGTTTAGAAGGATTCCTTTCCTCCCCTCTGCTTGTGAAAACCGTTCAGCCCTTAGATGCTCTGAGAACCCGCGTCTTCTTAGAGAAGCTCGCCCCCCTCCCCAAGCCATCACAGCGTAGTGGGTCAGTGGGACGGCGAGGGCCGCCTGCCACTCCGCCCTGCCAGCTCACCGTCTGTGGGAACTTGGGGAGGCCGCCTGGGTGTTGTTTTCCTGTTGTGTGAGGAATAGAGGAATCAACCCACGTGAGGGCCTTAGAAAAGTGTCAGGGGTTACAAAGTGCTTAGTAAATATTAGTCTGGGTCTGTGTGGGTCTGTTAGAACCCATGACAAAGTATCATAGATAAGGTGGCTGAGGAAACAGAAAAGTCTTTTCTCATAGTTCTGGAAGCTAAAATTCCAAGATCAAGGTGCAGGGAGATATCGGGGCTGATGGCCTTGTTGGATGGGATGAGAACCAGATGTGCAGGGCTTGAGGAATTTTTGAGGTTACTAAGTTTCTTGAGGACACAAGCAAGTATTTAAATTTTTTTAGGTAAAAAGGAATTTTTTACAATCAAGTATCACTTTCTCTACCTCTGTCTTTCCATTTTGAAGTATCACTGCATCAGAACATTTTCAAGTTCCAGGCGTGCATTCATAAAAGGCAGCATCTGGTTACACTGTGTTAAGTTCATCACTAAAAGCCCAATTCTATCCTTCACTACACCATTGTCACCATTTACATGGTTTGTCTTCCCGTCTTCGCCCTTCCCTTCTGGTAACCCTAGCTGGTCTTGTAGTCTAAAAGTTCAGTTTTATTTAGTTTATCTGTTTGGATTCTCAGTATTTCACACATGTGCAAAAACATCTCACATATGCTTTTTAAGGCTTCAGGATTGGTGCTTTCTGATTTCATCAGGAGTCTGGCTGAGCTGTGAATTGAAGAAAGATTTTGCTCCTATGAAAGGGAATTTCATCAGTCATCTTTGCAGAATTCATGAAGACATTGTGATATCATGATGAACCCTCCAAGAGCAGCACCCTAGACATCAAAGAGGAATCTCTGACCTCTTGGCAGTAACTCTTTCTGATGTGTTCATGTCCCATCACTATGAAGTGGTTGCTACCTGTAGTTGCGATTTGAGCAAAACTTATAAAAATGTTTCCTCTTGAATCTGGGAAAACTGCTATCATTAATTTACTTGGAAAAATGTTCATTCCCAGATTTCAAAAGTGACCTGTCAAATCATAGCATTCAGGAACATTCTACTTTGGAGTGCGAAGGCAGGTTGGCTAGAACCTGTAGAATCCTCCTAACTTGGAGATCGCAGAGAAACCGTTGCCTGTTTTCCTTAAAGGAAACAACAGAGGGCGCTGTTGTCCAACAAAACGGCTTACAAGTCCTGCTAAACCATTTTCCCACTGGGAAAGTCGTCCCTTCACCCTAGTGTATGAAAATTCATCTCTTTGAGCAATCCAAGACCGAATTCTCCGTGTCCCGCCCCCCCCAGCTTCCTGTTGATCTGTGCTGATGTTTGTTTACAGCAGGATCTCTGCTGAACAAGTGCTGCGTGGGTAGGGTAATCCCGTGGGTAGGGTAGGATATGGATTGAGTCTACAGAAACCAGTCAGATGGCAATTTGGGCAGCGTTACTTTGAGCACACAGAATGTGGGTGCTTCTTGTGTTTAGCACAACAGATGTGCAAACACTTCAAGGATGTAAAGGAAATCCGGATAGTGGAGTGTGATGATTTTCGAGTAAGGAAATAGAGTTGTGCGCGTGCACACACACACACACACACGCAGCACACACGTGCAGAATTTTTCCACTGGTCAAAATGGGCAGGGACTTTGGTTCACCCTTGTCCTACTGCCTTACCAGGCCTGGCATCCGTGCGCACCACAGTAGGTGTCTATAAATAGCTTGGAGTCAGAGCCGCTATATTCATATCAAAATGTGTTGAGAAATTCACCCACTGACAGTGTAGTTTTTGCAGCTCTAAATAGCATTTAACTGTTTTAACCGATTTTTTTAAGTTCATGTAGCTGAATTGGCTCTTCTGTTTGAAGGGTCAATAAATAAATTGACCAAGCGTTGCCAGTTTCACCCAACTTCCCTGAAAACCTTGCGTTCTCTCGTTTGACTTTCTACCTGATGGTCCTCTTGGAGACTGGCTAATGTGAACTCACTCTGGCTGAGACAGACGCCAGCGCTTCCTCCGGCTTCCAGGAGGGAATACGCTCTCGCGGGTCCTTTTCCTCTCAGTCTCTCACCTCCTGGGGGCTCCAAGGAACCAGCAGTTAACAGTCTTCCCTCCCCTGAATGGAGCCCACCACTTCCTCTGTCACGTGGCCCAGAGGTCTGTGGGGACTGTGGGCACATCACGTTGCTCGTATGGACCTGGTTTCCTCCTTGGGGACACGGGACCCAATTCCAGGCTCTTCCGTCTTCATTTCACCTCCAACGTGCCCAGCTTTTTTTTTTTTAATTCATATTTTTTACATTATTGTGTATTCCCCATAGGTTACCCATCACCAATTTACCCGTGAACCATCACCATCGTCCCTTGTGCTCTTTTCCACCCCTTTTTGAGCCCTTATCACTCCCAGCTTGTAAGACACACGCCTTGCGCGGGCCAGGAGACAGGCGCGTGTGTATTCACAGTGCGAAACTGACGCTGCGAAAACCCGCGGGGTCCCCAGGACACTGAAAGAAGACGAAGCTGTTAAATGGAACAGGTAGGAAAGCTCATCTGATGGGGCAGGAAGAGAGACCTGTCCTATTTCACTGCGTCACTATCCCTGTCACCTCACAGCTTCCTAAGATAAGCAAGGGGCCAAGGAGAGAGGCAGGATTAGGGAGCTGAGGACAGCGGCCTTGGAGGCTGCGCGAACCATCTCCATGTCTCGGCTCAGAGGAAATGAAGCCACCTGACTTCATTTCAAAGAGGTCACCTCTCATCAGCGACCAGCAAGGACCCAGGTCCAGGGGCCCGGATTGTTGTACAACCGTCGGAAGGGGAAGAGATGCCCCAGATATGCCCATGGGTTCCATTTCCTGCTGCCTTGAAACAAATACAGACCACTGTACCTAATACTGATTTTCACTTTGTTGTTGTGAGACAAACTTCTTACCTGAAATAGTAACAAGACAAGTCCACGTTCATGGAGTCCGAAACTTGAGGAACTGTTGTGGGGAGATCAGGGTGAGGCCAGAGGCTCGGGGGTGAAAGAATTCACCAGAGGCAGTGTGGATTTATTGACATACTCTGCTAAGAGATAGCAGCAGATGAGGAGGGAGAAGTCTGCTCCCTTTCTAACTTGGGGCACCAGTTTGCACCAGTTATCTGCTGGCATGCCTGGTCTCATGCTGCCTTTGACACAGAAACACATCCTGGCCTCTGCTTCTGCATTCCTGGAGCTGGGTGGGTTCTTCTGGTCGTGATGGTTGGTTTTATGGCCTTGTCCCCAAGGAAGCCTTCTCCATGGCTTTATCTATCCCAGCCTCCCTATCTGCCTGCTGGATTAGGAGTGGAGGCTCAGTTTTTAAACTTATTCAATAGCACTCTGACAGAAACTTGGACAATTCTCTTTAAGAAAAAATAATACAAATCTACAAATGCAGAATTAGGTATGGAAGTGATTATTAAGAAAGAGAGCAGAAAATCATGACAAATTACAAAACCGTAAATACTGACTGTACTAGATTCTTCTTGTTGCCATAACAAATCACCACAAATATAGGGACCAAAAACAACAAAAAGTGTATTCTCTTGTATTCTGGAGATTAGAAGTCCAAAAGCAAGGTGCCAGCCTGGCCATGCTCCTCTGAGCCTGGGTAGAACCCTCTTCATTTCTTCCTGGTTTTGGGGGGTTGTTGTTGATCTTTAGCGACACTTGACATCCCTCCTAGCGGCTGTGTTCTTCCAGCCTTGTTCTCTGTTGTCACAGGCTGATCCCAAGGGCATGTCCGTGTCCAAATTTCCCTCTTCTAAGACCAGGAATCATTGCATGAAGACCAACCCTACACCGATAAGAGTAGGCATGTGAGTATGACTTCATCTTAACTGACAATCTTCATGCAAACCCTATTTTCCAAGTAAGGTCACATCTACAGCTATGTAGATGTGTCATTATTTCAACCTGTCTTGTGGGGGAGACACAATTCAGTGCATTTATAATTATATGTAAGGCATTTCTACCTGCCGAGACTGCTCAGCGATGAGAACCAAGTCTTCCACTGAGTTTCACCTCTGATTGTAGCTAGGTGGTCCCCAAGGAAAGGGGAGGTTCCAGGTTCCCTGTCCCACCCAAGGGAGGGTGAAGCTGAGCAGAGAGAAGAAGCTGAAGAGGAGGCTGGAGAAGGAAGGAAGCAGGATGGGGAGCCAGCAGGAGACCTGGGGGAGGCGCCTGGAGCAGAGAGACGTGTGAAGAAGCTGCGCTGGCTTCTTGGTCCTGGACTGGGTGAAACAGATGTGGGTGAGAGCCCGTGGAGAGGCTGACCATGGCAGCTCTTATCTTGATTTTGATTTTGCTCTGTCTGTCCCCGAGGAGCTGGGCCCCTTCTGTCCCTTTCTTATGGGTCTAAGGATGTGCCTTAGACTTGTGGCAAGATTACAGGCCTCAGTGGCTGGGCATTTACCCATGAGGGGATGGGTAACTTAGGGTACTTGATTTGAAAACTATACTCTTTTTTCTGTTTTTGTTGCACACTAATTGTATTAATGTTCATTTCCATGAAAGGTCTTACGCACTAGAATATGTTTTGTCTTGATGCAGCAGATAGAAGAATCTATTTAGAGCAGGTTTGGGGGTTCTGGGGTGCCCCTCACCCTGCCCTGTAACATGATGATTACCATAATTTCCCATAGACTAGTTTCGGCTCTGGACATTTTATACTTGGTTTATTACTGTTGTCATAACTTTCTGCAGAGATGGCATGCATAATAAAATTAAGAAACTCCAAATTAAAGTCCCCCAAAGAAAGAACTAAGAAGGCTGTGATGAAGAAATGAAATGTCTTGGTGATGTTGTTTTGGGAGTTGATGGCTTTGAGAGCGGGTTCCTTGGGTTCACTCTGGGAAAGATTTCACCAGAGCTCCCCTTCAGCAGCACGCGGCTGGTTTCTCCATGAGACAGAGACGTTAGATATGTTTAAAAGAACAGGTTCATTAGGGAAAGGGACAGGGAAGTAAAGGACGCTTTCATAGGCACAAGAGGGCAGGAAGAGCTGCCCTGAAAGGGACAGGTTTGCTGAGAGAGAGGCCTGCATGGCCGCAGGCAGGCGGGCAGCCTGAGGAGAGCTGCCCTGCTGAGGGGGGTCCGTGAAGAGAAGACCCGGCCTGGTGCAGGTCACGGGCAGGCGGGCCGCTGCCCTGCAGAGGGGCAGAGTTGGTGGA
>PVIJ01021693.1:0-17923 GCA_004024925.1 Scalopus aquaticus | reverse complement strand
TGGGGTACAGGCCAGAGGCGTGGGGTGGCGAGAGGGTTCACCAGAGACAGAGCGGGGAGCAGAACAGGCAGATCAGAAATACACTGCTGAGGGGAGCAGCGGGCAAGGCAGGAGAGGTCTGCTGCACCATGTGGGATTCTCCCCGGCCGGGCGTCGAACTCGCGTTGCCGCTGCCGACAGCGCCACAGCGCAGCGCTTAACCGCTGCGCCACCGGGGAGGCCCCAATTTCTTCTTTATGGATTCATTCTTGTGCCTCAGTTCTTTGTTCTTTTCATTTAATTCTATCAATTTTTTTGTGATGGGCTATTTTGAAGTCTTTATCTGTTAGGTGGATGTCATCTTCTATGTCCATATTAATGGGTTTTGGAGAGGGATTTTCTTTTTGTTGTGTATTGTTTTGAGGGTCATTTGTGACTTTTTTCTTTCCCGTTGTTGGTTTTCTGCTTTGCTCTGTTCGTAGTTTTCCACTGTTGCTGGCGGGCGTGACTCCTGGTTTTACTTGCTCAGGAGTGTTTGTGGTTCCCTAGTGTCTGAGTTGCCTTGGCTGTGGCTGGGTATCTTCTGGATTTTCTTATTTTTCTTTGTTGAATTTTTGTGTTTCTCGTGGCGTGTCTCCAGTGTGTTTCTTGTATTCAGTGGCTCTCAGGGGAAGCAGGTTCGCCCACCTCTCCTTTCTGCTGCTCCTTTGTGTGGAGTCCGATGTCTTTTCTCTTCTCTTTACTCCGACTCTTTGGTTTATTTTCAAGTCCAAAGCACCCCCGGGGTTGATTTTATTGCGTAGGGATCCGGTTCTCTTCGAGTCAGCTCTCAAAGTTAAGGATATTTTTCTCCATAAATCGATTTTTTTGTTGGAGAGCCTGATCCTAGCATCTGTTTGCCGCCATGTTTTGGGGGCATGTTCCTCATTTTTGTTTCTTAAATTTAATCTATATTTGTCTATTATCCATGAAAATATAAAATCAGGGCCTCCCCGGTGGCACAGCAGTTGAGCGCTGCTCTGTGGAGCTGTCGGCAGCAGCGACGCGAGTTCAACGCCCGGCCGGGGAGAATCCCACATGGTGAGGCAGACCTCTCCTGCCTCGCCCGCTGCTCCCCTCAGCAGTGTATTTCTGATCTGCCTGTTCTGCTACCCACGCTGTCTCTGGTGAACCCTCTCGCCGCCCCACACCTCTGGCCTGTACCCCAGCTTGTATGTATAAATAAAAAAAAGAAAATATAAAATCAAATATTTTAGTCCACTTCTATGTTTTGATATGTTTTGAAATTTAAAATTTCTCCCAATTAACAAATTAACTTGCTAATATTATTTAAAAATACTAATATTTAAATATCATCCTACACTTAAATGTCAAATCAGCAATTTCTAACCCACACTTCATTGCAGAACAAAATACTTTGCCAAAGTTGAGGAAGGGGCATGGGAAGAGGATAAAATCAACAGAGACTATAGCTGAGGAGAGGGGTGGTAGGATACATGGTTCCAGTGAATGTAGAAAGTTTTTGAGGTTGTCCTTAGACTGGCAGTGAGAAATGTTGAGTTATTTAGGTTAATTTCAAGAAAATCCACTTCTAGATTTCAGCTGAAACAAACATAAAAAACTGCTTTTGCTGGTTTCCAACCTAGTCGATTTTAATTCAAAAATCTTAACTGGGGCCTCCCTGGTGGTGCAGCGGTTAAGCGCTGCGCTGTGGAGCTGTCGGCAGCGGCGACGCGAGTTCGACGCCCGGCCGGGGAGAATCCCACATGGTGCGGCAGACCTCTCCTGCCTCGCCCGCTGCTCCCCTCAGCAGTGTATTTCTGATCTGCCTGTTCTGCTCCCCGCTCTGTCTCTGGTGAACCCTCTCGCCGCCCCACACCTCTGGCCTGTACCCCAGCTTGTATGTATAAAATAAATCTTTAAAAAAAAAAATCTTAACTGAAATTATTGCAGTAAACAGTTTCATAACTCGTTCTCTTTACTTGGTACTCAATAGCAGCATTTTCTCAATTTTAATATGCTAAAACTTTATGAAGATTTACTTCATATTTTAGCTCTTTCTAAATAAATCTGTTATCAAAATTGATACAGAAGTAATTTAGTACACTGATTGCAGCACAGAATTGATTCACTCTTCTTCCAGAGATTAGAGAATAACCTTGAATTGAGCACAAAAGGATGTTTTCCTCATTTTTTTGTTGTGTTCTTATCTTTAAAAAAAAGACTTGTAAGAGATTCCAGGTGAAGTAATAATAATTGAGGAGGAAGTAGATATTAAGCCATGATATGTATATATCCAAGATATAAATATGAACTCTGGAAAACCTTTTGATGACCCAAACTTCCATGTTTTTCGTCTTTGTTATGACCAGGATATCTAATACCAAAGCTTGATATGAGCTTCCCATTGGAGAATAGAGAAGAGGAATGGGTGAAGGAACTACAAGAATCCAAGGAAATTAAACAATTACTTGATTCCAAAATAGGTGAGTAATTGTTCACTGATATACTAGGGAAGAAAGATAAGAAAAATTCAACTTTAATACAGGTAAGGACTTTTGCATTCTACTTTGGAGTTCCCATATTCTTACTGATGGTTTCATATAACTTTTCATTTTCCCTCATATTCTTTCCTCCATGGGACACAGTGATATCTGCAACTTTCTTTTTTTCATCTCTCAGGTTTTGAGATTGGAATAGAAAATGAAGAAGATACTTCAAAACAGAAAAAACTGGAGAATTTGTATCCATTTATTGTTACTTTAGAGGGGAATGCTCTCCATGGTCCTATTTTGCAAAAAGACTATGGACAGTTAGAAAATCAATGGGAAACCCCCCCGGAGGATTTACCCACAGATATAACAAAAATTGTAGATTATCAGAGCCCCTCTATAGGAGAGAAACCTGAGAGCTCCAACTTAGAAGAACCTCTCAACCCTAGACCTCATAAAAAAAAGATTCCAGGAGATAAACCTCACCGATGTTCTCAATGTGGAAAATGCTTTGCTCGGAAGTCACAACTTACTGGACACCAGAGAATCCATTCAGGAGAGGAACCTCACAAATGCCCTGAATGTGGGAAAAGATTCCTTCGTAGTTCAGACCTGTATAGACACCAACGACTTCACACAGGGGAAAGACCCTATGAATGCACTGTGTGTAAAAAGCGATTCACTCGGCGGTCACACCTTATAGGGCACCAGAGAACCCATTCTGAAGAAGAAACATATAAATGCCTTGAGTGTGGGAAAAGCTTTTGCCATGGATCAAGTCTTAAAAGACATCTAAAAACTCATTCAGGTGAAAAACCTCATCGATGTCATAATTGTGGGAAAAGCTTTAGTAGACTAACAGCCCTTACTTTGCACCAGAGAACCCACACTGAAGAGAGACCTTTTAAATGTAATTATTGTGGGAAAAGCTTTAGACAGAGACCAAGTCTTGTTATTCATTTAAGAATTCATACGGGGGAGAAGCCATACAAGTGTAGTCATTGTTCTAAGAGTTTCAGACAGCGAGCAGGCCTTATTATGCACCAAGTCACTCACTTTAGAGGACTTCTTTAAGAATCATTAAAAGAAACAGGCCCTACGAAATTGACACTAACTCAAAAACATCTTTGCTACAACAGCCTGTTTGTCTTGGAAGAACTTTTTTTGTTTTGGTTTATAAGAACAGCTTTCCCCCTATTTTTTAAAACCTAACTTCCAAGGCATATGAGTTCAAGAGTCTCTACCCACCTACTCTTGTAACTTACCTAACTAGATTTGATTTATTCTGACTCCACAACTCTTATTTTTTATTACAATGATTTTTCTTGTGTTCTAAGCCAATTGTATCATAAATGTAAGTATGAATCATATAAATGATGACAGTCCTTTACAGAGTAGGGTCAATATAATAGGTGAGCATGTATATCTGACATGTCTATTATAGCAGCACCATAATTATTCTGCTGTCATTATTAAAAGTAAATTATATTAGTTCAAAATTTATCATGTCCCAAGTAGAAAGAAAGGAGACAGTAGATTTTGTCAAAAATAAAAATGTGCCAGGAACACAAGGAGGAAGGTGATGTTATTTTCCTGATAAGGACTGGGTTATTTCCAAGGAAATTTTTTAAGGAAGTTGAGATTTTAACCTTTACTTTTGAGTTATGCAAAATTTGATAGTCCTCTTAGTTGGCAGTCTGTGGTGATGCTACTTAGAGCTGAATCTTAATTTGATGATTTATTTTGTTCACAATAATAAGTAAGCTCTATGTGGAAGAATCCACTTGGCAGTTGAAATACTACAAGTATAATTTCATTTAATTTAAACTGGCTAAGGAACTGGTGTCCACTAATTTTTTTTACTCTCCTTTGGTATTCAACCATTTATTTCTCAGTGCTTTATAAATTTTACCCATTCTTTAATTCAGTGTTCCTTAAGTGTACACCATAGAACAATTTGTTCTATGAGATTTTCTGCACATAAGTTTGGGAATCTCTTCCTTCTGTTTCCCCTTTCTAGATTCACAATGCAAATCAGCCTTTGAGATTCTCTGAGAGGTCTCCAGTAAAGGGGAAAAAGCACCCTTTTTTGGCTCATTGTTTTACAAACCTATTTGACTACATAATCCTTTTTCTTGCACACCAATAATAACCCACAAAACTAGTATTCTGCAAATATTCCTCGAAAAACATTGCCTTAAACAAATATTTCTATAGCTATCAGTATAGTCTTGATGTTACTCCAGTTGTTTAAAGGGTGTTATGGAAAGTTCTTTAAACATATATACTTTTATGTAAGACACGCACACGTCATTTTAAGGAGGTGAGGATCACTAATTCAGGTAATTTACAAGTTGCCCAGTGATACTCAACCTCTTTGATTTTTACTTATAATTTCTCTCTCTCTCTCTCTCTCTCTCTCTCTCTCTCTCTCTCTCTCTCTCTCTCTCTCTCTCTCTCTCTCATATACATATTGCTACTTATATAAATATTCTCATATAACCATGATAGTGACTCAGATTTCTGTAGCAAAGGAAGAATTCTCTGTCAAAGCTGTTACTACATGAAAATATTCATTCAGCCTAGTTCCTTGTTATAAAACATAAGCTATAGGACATTCAAGTATTTTCCCTTATGAAGATACCAGTCATCCTTTCCTTAAATTAGAATTAGGGAAAGTATGTATTTTTTTCTATTCCATTGAAGTTCTTGGAAGTGATATTTAATACAAGTATTTTTGAGGTATCTACTATGTGCCTAACAAGTCCTGTTCTAGGCTTAATGGAAATTAGTGGAAAAATTAATTCATGGGTCAGGTTCATAAAGAGTTTATAGTATCTTTAGTTAAACAAGAGTTGGGAAACAAATGAAGGACAATGCAAGAGAGTTTGTAATTAAATGCCAAATTATATCACATGCTAAAGCCAGGATGTGTCTTTAATTCTTGTCATCCAGGTCCCTGTATGATGCTGCTATAAATGTAGGGTTAAAATTGAGATCCCAGTAGCAATAAACATGTAACATGGGAGGAGTCTGAATGTAGAGATGAAAAATACCGAATGTAATGGCTTCTCTTTTCTCTCTTGTGGAATTGCATTCAAACCAGAACAGTGCCTTAAAATGGATGTGCCCAACTGTCTGTATCTATGCAATATTTTAATAAAATGTAAATGTATATGTTCTTCCTGCTTCAGTTGCAATAACTAATTGTTTAAACATCTAAGAGCTGCTTCCCTGAACAGGTGCAATAAGCACCACAATTGATTCCTGCCCCACCCTAAATTGGAGCTTTAGTGCTGGGTTTATGCATCATTTTTAGCATTTAATCAGTCAATTTTAGTTAGTAGGTTACAATTATAGTAGGAGCTGCATTCTCCCCCCTCACCTATAATATAAACACACATCACTAGATTTTACAGAGTAGAGAACACTTATTATCATTTCTTTTTTATAGTGCCCTGTATATAATAAGCAGTAATAAAGATTTGTAACACTGACTCAAGAAATATGTGACATAGTTCTTGGAAACTTATAACATAGTTGAACATTGCATGGATGTGCCTAATTAATTTCTGAACATTTAGAATAGATAAGAGCAAAATATAGTAGCTACATCATCGGTCACACATCCTTAATGACTTTCGATCAATGATGGAACACATATTGAAGATAGCCCCAATAGACTATATCATAGAGCCTAGGTGTGTAGTAGGCATGCATTCGAGGTTTAAGCAATCACATTTTATGATTTCACAGTGATAAAATTGCCTAATGATGCATTTCTCAGGTCACATTCAATTTTTTTAAAGATTTTTATTTACTTATGCATACAAGCTGGGGTACAGGCCAGTGGCGTGGGGCGGCGAGAGGATTCACCAGAGACAGGGCGGGGAGCAGAACAGGCAGATCGACGGAAATACACTGCTGAGGGGAGCAGTGGGTGAGGCAGGAGGGGTCTGCCGCACGATGTGGGAATCTCCCTGGCCGGGCATCGAACTCGCGTTGCCGCTGCCAACAGCTCCACAGCACAGCACTTAACCGCTGCGCCACCAGGGAGGACCTCACATTCAAGTTTTTAAGGATGTGTGACTCTACCATGAAGATTAAAGAAAGTAAGTTTAGGCCCTGCACAGTGTAAACTTTTGATATCGACCACATTGTATTTTAACTGTATGTTGTTTAATGATAAAAACATTTAAGGCTATACCGGGGCCCCGTGGTGGCGCAGCGGTTAAGCGCTGTGCTGTGGAGCTGTCGGCAGCGGCAACGCGAGTTCGATGCCCGGCCAGGAAGATTCCCACATGGCTTCGCAGACCTCTCCTGCCTCGCCCGCTGCTCCCCTCAGCAGTGTATTTCCGTCGTCTGCCTGTTCTGCTCCCTGCTCTGTCTCTGGTGAACCCTCTCGCCACCCCACCTCTGGCCTGTGCCCCAGCTTGTATGTATAAATAAATAAATCTTAAAAAAAAACATTTAAGGCTATGGATTCTCCTCTAAATAGGGCTTTGTTCACATTCCATAGTTATTTATTTATTTTTTAAGATATTTATTTATGCGTAGAAGAACTGGAGTGTAGGTCAGAGGTGTGGGAGGGGGAGAGGATTCACCAGAGACAGGGTGGGGAGCAGAGCAGGTGAATTTACTGAAATATACTGTTAAGGGGAGCAGTGGGCAAGACGGGAGAGGTCTGTGGCTCTATGTGTGGGTTAGCTCCCTGGCCGGGGATCGAACTTAGGCTGCAGCTGTGATAACACTGAGACTTGACCTCTTGGCCACCAGGAAGGCCCCACACATTCCATAGTTTTTATACATGTTTGTATTAGTCTGGATTCTTGAGAGAAACAGAATCAGGAGGGATAGATAGATAGATAGATAGATGATAGCTAGATCGATGAATCGAAGAAATTACTTACAGGAATTGGCTCACATGATTATGAAGATCAGAAAATCCCACAATATGCCATTTGCAGGCCAGAGGAAAAGGAAAACCAGTGGTATAATTAGCTGGAGGCTGAGAGCCCAGAATCAGAAGCCCACAGGGAGATGCCCCAAAGTCTAAAGGCCAGAGAACCAGGATCTCTGATGTTCAAGGGCAGGACATCCCAACTCATGAAGAAAGTGAGGACCTCTCCTCTGCCTTTTGCTTTATGCTGGCCCTCAACAGATTGGCTGATACCCACCCACACTGGTGAGGACGAATCTCTTTGCTCAGTCTACTAAATCCAATACTAATTTTTTTCTGAAAACACCCATAGACATATCCGGTAATAAATTTTACCAGTTACTGAGACATCCCTTAGCACAGTCAAGTTGGCACATAAAATAAACCATCACAGTATTATTAATGATTCTGAAATTTCACAGTATTGTTGTGGTTTTCATCATCATTTATCTTTGACCCAAGAGCTGTACGATATTGCTATTTTCCTCTTAATTTCTGGTTTTGCTATATTATGATTTAAAATGAGGTTCATTCTATTTCTGCTTTTAACATTCTTTTAGGTGCTTTTAAGACTTTACATTTGATAAATTTGGTAAGCATACTAAAGACCCTAGGAATAAGGATTCTACTTTTAGTGTACAAATTTACAATACAGTCCTACCCCTCTCAATTACTGTAATGTCTTTAGGAGCAGCCTTAGTGTTAGGGAGGGGGCAATGGCATAGAACAGATTACATTGCCCGCATTCTGCCTCCTTGCATTTTTACACTCTGTTCCCTTGGTAAGAGGAGGGGTTTTTGGTATATGTTCTATGAATATTAGTAACTGCCTCTCTACTAAGATTGGTAATAAAAACAGGAGGCTAAAGTACATAGGAGACTCCTAGCTTCTCCAAACCAGGATGGCAAAGAAAGTGTTCCTTCTGAATCCACAGTTGTCTGTCCTGAAGGCAGAGAGAACGTGCAGGGGTGCCTAAGGTCTCCACAACAGTGGCTCTGCTCCATCCGCAGGATTGGTTCACAGTGTGCTGAGGAGGCTGTCTAGGCTACAATCCAGGTAGTCAGGGCGCAAACATACAGGTGACTCAGCCCCCAAGAGGCCACTGTCATGATGGGGAGGAGAGAATTCCCCCCTTGCCCTCTTACACCTGCAGCCACCAGTGGAAGTAACCACTGGTGCAGTAACCAGTGGAAGAGGAACAGTCAGGCCCCTCCAGGACACTGCACGATCTTCTAGAAAATATCTTGTTTCTAGCCTAGTGATATGGGCTGAAGAATCTCAGAAATAAAGTTCACACTTAAACTTTGGGGCTGCTGCTTCTTTTCTAACAGATATGGAACAGACAAGAAGATAGCTCATCTCTTAGTCTCTTCTAACCATTAATGACCAGTTTATTCAGCGCTCCCCCCCTTCCTGGGATTTTAACTACTGGGGTTGCAGGGGCTTGGGGTGAATTCTTTCCTAAGCAAAGTGATACATAGGGTTAGTCCCTACCCAGCCTTTTCCAAAGTTGCATTTCCATTTCTGCACCTCCTAGTGTGATGATCTTGTTCCTTCAAGGAGTAGACAATACATGCTTTGAAGTGGACTTGTAGGCTGAATATCTTACTTTTGATGGAAACCACATCAAATACCCTTATATACAGAACTGGCCTGCTTCTGGGGCACAGCCTAAGATGGTTTCGAAGCCCCTGGACATAAGTACTTTTGGTTTTTTTCACTTATTTTCTGTGGTCTTTACACATGTAAAATGAAAAACATTAACATCAATAAAATCTGAAAACTTTTTCTCCTGTTAGTCTGTCTTTTCTCAGTTCAATTTAAAGGCCTCAAGTAAAAAACCTAAAGCTTTTTCCTCCTCTACAATATTAATAGAAGTGCAAAATGTATCTGACTACACACAACACTCATTCAAGAGAAAACTCAGAAAGCAGAAATTGAAAGGAACTTCATCTGACAGAGTATTTACAGAAAACCTACATCTAACATCAAGCTTAGGGAAATGCAAATTAAAACCAATGGAATGCCACTTCACTCACACTAGAATGACAAAAACAAAAAGCCCCAGACATTAAAACATTCTAGTGAGGATATAGAGAAGTTGAATCCCAATATACTGTTGGTGGGACTCTAAAATAAATTGAACAGCCACTTTGAAAAATAGTCTGGTAGTACCTCAAACAGTTAGCATATGGTAGCTAATCAAAGTTAGCATATGACCAGAAATTCTACTCCTAGGTATATACCTGTTAATCATAACTAACAATTAAGTGGGTACCCCTCTCCCTGGCCCCAATTACAAAGCACAAGCCAAGAGTCTGGATAAAGCTGGTCTGATCCTAAAGAATCTGTGCCCTAGAGAAATGCTGTCTTTGTGAAAAAGCAGCATTTTGGAAACCATCGCCTCCAGACAAATCAGCAACTTCAAAGAATGCCAACTCTGAAATATATAACCGTGCTAAAACTCCCAGTTCCCAGAAAATAAGACTTATTTACTTTATTTAGATAGAATAAATTTTAACAGTGCTCTTTGTCTTCCTAAAAGTATAGACAGCATAAGAGAGATACAGTAATTGAAGCCCTACAAGGATTTTTCTTGTAAGAAATTCCTGAAATGCTACAAGTAGCCTCCTTGTAACTGTATATAATTTTCCACTGAGAAGCTCAGAATGCAGGCACCTTTCCAAGAGCTGTCTGGCGGCTGTTTTCGGGCTCCTGGGCTCCTCAAATCCTGCTAGCTTCAATTTATTTACACTGAAACCCAAGATAGATGAAACACATACACACACACACACACACACACGTATATATATGTATGTATATATATTACAAAAGCCTGTATAAAAATGTTCATAGCACCATTAATCATAATAGTAAAAATGTGGAAGCAACCCAAATATATATCAACTGATGGATGGATGGATTAATGGAATATGACCCATTGATACAATAGAATATTATTGGACAATAAAAATTAATGAAATAATGACGCATTCTGCAACATGGAGGGACCTTAAAACAATATGCTAGGTGTAAGAAGCCAGTCCATCATACATGAAGTATGATTCTATTTGTATGAAAAGTACAGAACAGTCGAATCTATAGATAGAAACTAGATTGGAAGTTGCCTATAGTCAAGTCCACCAGGAAAAGAGATGGTTACAAAGAACCCTTCTATTGTCCGCAAAGAACCCTTCTGTGGTGGGGACGAACCTCAAAGACTACCCCTACAAGGGGGTCCAAACTTAATGTGATCAGATATTAAGTGGTTGATGATCCAGAGCATTGTCAAACCCATTAGAGCAATTAGCCAACAATTAGTGAACCTAAGAGCTGGGTGTGATCACAGAAGGCGACGGTGAAAGGAGCACTGCTAAAACCACTGTCATCCTAGTGTGACTGCGTATGCTCCAGTCTGCATCCTCAGAGGGACACCAGGGGCTTCTACAACGGGAAAGAAATGCCTTAAAAAAATTACCCAGCCATAATAATCAGATAAACAAGCGAACAAGTCCACAAAGCATCCATACCTAGAACTGCTATAATATATTTTCCAAAATGTCCATTTTTCATCAAAACATTACAGGGAAGGTGATGTCAGTGAAACCAACAGAGTATCAATTTTTGAAAATTCTCTTTTCCAAAATGGCAACACGAATGGGGCAATGATGGTCAGAATCAACCTTTTCAGAACTATAGAAATAACCTAAAGACGTGTAGCTATACGGAAATCATCTATTCAAGAAAAAATGGCTGAATCTCAGTAAAAGAGCAAGCTTGAGGGCATTTTAACTTACTCTCATCCTGTCTCCTGTCTCCTGTCTCCTACTCTCTAGCTCTATTGTAGCCTGGAAAACAAACAGCCCACATTCAAGGTCAAAACCAGCAGCCCGGAAGCCATCCAAGTCACAGAATGGCGCTGGAGCTGCTGCACAGACTCAAGCACAGAGGGTTGTCATTCTTTTCTGTCCATTGGTCTCTAGACGACTGCATTGACAAGGCTGCTTTCTTTGATCTGATGTGGAACTCACCCAATGCAAAAAGCTCTTTCTCCAGAGGTATTTGTAACAACATTTTCTAATGATACAAATATAAATCCATCAGGAAGGTCAATATACAACTTTTGAATGTATTTCTAGTCACTGATAATATACAAGCAAAAATGAAATTAAGAAAACAATTTCATTTACAAGAGCATCAAAAAGAGGGCCTCCCTGGTGAAGCAACCAACGGGTTAAGCGCAGAGCTGTGGAGCTGTCGGCAGCAGTGGCGCCACTTTGATTCCCAGCCAGGAGACTCCCACATGGTGCAGCAGACATTTCCTGCCACGCCCACTGCTCCCCTCAGCAGTGTATTTTGGTCGATCTGCCTGTTCTGCTCCCCACTCTGTCTCTGGTGAACCCTCTCACTGCCCCTCACATCTGGCCTGCACCCCAGCTTGTATGCAAAAATAAAATAAATCTTTAAAAAAAAAGAAGAGCATCAAAAAGAACAACACACTTTGGAATAAGTTGGACAGAAGAAGTGCAAGAACAGAGTTGAGAGAATCACAAGGGGTGATTTCCAGTTGCAGTGATCAAGATAGTGTGGTGTTGCGATAAGTTTATACATAGAAGTCCTTTGCTATTCAGTAAGCCAAAGTTACTCAGTGTTGGAAAAACTAGATATCTATAGTTTCAAAAACTGAAATGCATATTATCTCATACCTCATGCCATCCAGAAAAATCATGTGAGATGGGTAACAGATCAACATGCAAAACTAAAACTGAAATAGTGCAGCGGTGGGGGATTTCACACGATTTGTGGGTTCTCACTTGGCTTTCACAAGTGCAAGACACAGGCTCAATCGCAGGGTGCAACAACACAGTCTATTTACAAAGGGGAAATTGAGGAAATGGAAAGTGTTCCTAAGGCCACAAATGGCCAGCTGTCCTACCCCAGATCGTGTCCACAGTGTCCAGATGTCCAAACAAAAGCTGCCCATGCAAGACAGTGTTGTCCCTCCCAAGGGACCCTGGAGTTAGTGGCTCACTGGCGAGCCCCCATGTGCAGCTGGGAGACTCACAGGCTGCTGAGGCCGCACCGCAGCAGCGCCCCTCCTGATGCCAAAGTCTGTCTCCTCCTGAAGCTTCTTCTCCTGAAGGTGCTTTGGCAGAGGAGAGTGGGTATTATCAAAAAGTGTCTCAGTCTGCAGTTTCAGCTGGGCTGAGTGGGGAGCTCATCCTCAATCCTTCACCCCTTCTTAACCCCACACACCCCTTCGCTTTTGCACTGCCTGTCAACAGCTAATTCTATATTCAGCAAATATATCCTTGGGGAATGAAGGGGAAATAAAGACAGATGAAGGAAATGTGAGCGCATTGGTGCCAGCAGAGCTAGCCTTAAAGAATAGCAAGAGGAAATTCCCTAAACAGAAAGGAAATTATAACACAAGAAAGATGAGACTTCAGAAAGCAAGACGGGCTGATGACATAAGTAAAAGGGGATAAAGAGAATAGAATAACTGTCTCTGCATGGGTTTTTAAGATCATTTTTTATGGTTAAAGCAAAAACTATAGTATCATGTGAGGTGTTCAAGGCATATAGAGGAAATACTTAAACTTTTATATTTCAAGAGGAAGAGGGTGAAAGGCCCTAAATGGAAGTAAAACTTTTCCCCATCACTGAAGCGGTTTAAGTGCTGGCACCAGTAAACTGTGATATGTGCATATGTATATTGCATAAAAACTAAAATAAATAATAAAATTATAAAATGAAACACCAATAAAAAGCTATACAAAGAGTTATATTCAAAAACTATGACTAAATCAAAATGGAATTTTCAAAATCTGCTCAGGTATCCTACAGGAAGGCCAGAAAAGGGAATCAGAGGAATTAGAAACAAAATGAACACACAGAAAACAAATAATAAAAAGGTAGACTTAAGCTCTGACGTGTCAATAATTACTTTAAGGGTAAAAGGTGTAACAATCAGCAGACAGAAATTGGTAAATTTTTTAAAAAACATCACTCAACTCTATGCTGCCTACATGAACCTCATTTCAAATTTTTATTTGATTTATTCATTTTAAGCATAGTTTTACGCTTTGTATACAAAAAAATTCCAAATAAATTACAAAGTAAAATTATTCAAGTTTAAATGAGCATAAATATTAGTGAACTTGGAAGCAAAGAGCCTGAAATTGTAAAAGATCTTTCAGGCCATCTAGCTTAATGGCCCCACGATGGAAAACTTAATAATATCCTAGATCAATAATTTACTTCCGGGCACTGCTAGGACACTTAAAATGACAGGAACTTCATTGTTTCTCAAAGCTGTCCTTTTCCTTATGTTGGCCAAGGACAACTTCAGCCAGTTGACTTAAATTCTAAACCATGAATAGTATAGTAGTAGTATGATTCCTCTTCAGCATGGTAAGACCTTCAAGTATTTGAAGGAGACTCATGTCTTCTTTTAAGTCTTTATTCTCTGAACTACAAGCATTTCTTTCAATCATTTGTCACATAACATGGGACCCGTTCCATCATCAACCACATTGCCTTCCTCTGTAAACACTCAAGAGGAATGCTCTTCTTAAAGTCAGAAGACAAATCTAAAAGTATTTAAAAGAATTGAAACATACAGAGCTTGATTTCTGGCCACAATGGGACCAAACTAGAAATTAATAACAAAAAGATAACAAGAAAATCTCCAAATGTGGAAAATAAACAGCACACCTTTAGTTAATTCTACATAATGTCTACATACCATACAGTAACACTAGCATGTAGAAACTGAAATTAATACCACAATATGGGGGGATTGGGTAGGGGGCCTCACCTATCCTGCCAAGAAGGTGACAAAAAGCCTGAGGCAGCCCAAATAGCAGGCCAAGGAGATGGAGGATGAATATGAGGACTTCAAGCAGAAACAGAGGGCAGCAGAAGAAACTCGAGGAGTTAAAATTGAATGCCGAGGGGTAGTGGAAAGGGGGAGGCCCTCTGGGCACTGGTAGAATTAAGAAATCTGGCCAAAGGTAAGCTGTTCCTTGTGCCTGAGGCAATGGTGATCCTTAGTTCCATTCCTGTTTCAACATCTGGATTCCATGCCATAACATCTGTTGACACAATAGCTAGAATGAAATGTCTTGGAGTTTGTTGTACACTTAAAATTAAACTTTCGGAAATAAAAACACAGTATCATTTAAAATTGTTTCAAAGAAAATGAATACTTTGGAGTACATTTATTAAGCATGTACAGGATCTGAATGAAGGTTATTATACCAAAATTGATGAAAGAGATCAAAGAAGATCTAAACTAAAAAGAAGACATGCTATGTTCATGAATTGGAAGACTAAATATAGAAATGATGTCAGTTCTCCCCCAAAATCGTCTGGAAGTTTAATACTATTTTTAGCAAGGCTTTTTGCCTCCATAAACAAGCCTATTCTAAAATTTACATGCACAAGCACAAGCCCTAGAATAGCTAAAGAAATGTTTAAAAAATATAAATAAACTAGGAAGAATCACTCTACCCAACAATAATACATACTATATAGCTATAGTAATCAAGACAATGCAGTATTGGAGAAAGGATAAACACATTGGCCAATGCACAGAATAGAAATGCTGAAATAGACCCACAGAAATATGCCCTCCCAAAATAAGCAACAATTATAACAGCAACTAATTTTTGAAAAAGTTGAAAAATCAGATAGAGGAAAGATTGTCTTTTCAACAAATTATGCTCTAGCAATTGGACATTGATAGCCTAAAATTGAGCCAGAGACCTAAAACTGCAAACCTTACACAAAAATTAACTCAAAACGAACCAGACTTAAATATGAAAGAAAACTTTAAAAAATGTAGAAGAAAATCTTTGGGACCTCAAGTTTATTAAAAACTCCCAAAACCACAAACCATAAATAAATTGGACCTCATCAAAATTAGAAACATTCACTCTGAGTGCCCTTGTCAACAGAATAAAAAGACAAGCTAAAGACTTGGGGGTAAATAATCACAAAACACATAGCTGGTATAGTACTCATATCTAGAATATATTTTTAAAAACTCACAAAGCTTAATACAAAAAAAAACCACATAGTACAATTAGCAAATGACAAAAGCCATTTCACTGAAGAGGCTATACAGACAGAACATAAAATGTTCACCATCATTAGTCATTAGGGAAATGCAAATTAAAACCACAATGAGATATCATTATATACACATCAGAATGGCTAAAATAAGCAACAATGATAACAGCAAATACTGCTGCAGAGGAATCGGATATACTTACAACTCATGAGAATGTACCATGCCACAGCCACTGTGGAAAACAGTTTGGCAGAGTCTTATAAAACTAAACACGCACTTACCATAAGACCCAGCAACCTCGCGCTTGGGCATTTATCTCCCCCCACAAATGGAAATTTTTGCTCACACAGTACTCTGTAAACAAATATTCATGGCCACTTTATTTCTAATAGCCCCATATTGGAAACAGCCCTGCTGTGTTTCATAGGTGAACGGTGACACATGTGTGGGTGCCATGGTACCAAGGGATTCTATTCAGCAACAAAAAGAAATGAACTAGGGAGCTTGACATTCCCAGCAACTTGGAGGACTCTCCAGAGACTGATGCTGAGTGAAAAAAGTCAATCCCCAAATAACACACTGCGTGATTTCATTTGTATGACATTCTCGAAAAGATAAAATTATAGAAATAGACAACAGATTAGTGGTTTCCAGGTATCAAGGAGGGAGAGCAGGATGGAAATGGGTGTAGTCAAGAAAGGTCAATGTGGGGGACCCTTGTGGTGTAGTATCTTCACTGCGTGGTGGACACACAAACCTACACGTGTGATAAAATCGCATAAAACGAAATACACACACACGAACAAGCAAACTGAGGAAATCTGAACAAGACAGACAAATTGTGTCAATATCAGTGTCCTGGGCCTCCGTGGTGGCTCAGCGGTTGAGCGCTGTGCTGTGGAGCTGTCAGCAGTACGCTATGCGAGTTCTATACCCGGCCAGGGGGCTTCCCACATGGCGCAGCAGACCTCTCCTGCCTCGCCCGCTGCTCCCCTCAGCAGTGTATTTCTGATCTGCCTGTTCTGCTCCCCACTCTGTCTCTGGTGAACCCTCTCGCCGCCCCACACCTCTGGTCTGTACCCCAGCTTGTATGTATAAATAAGTAAATCTTTAGGAAAAAAATCAGTGTCCTGATCTTGATACTGTACGTTAGTTTTGAAAGATGCTACCACTGTGGAAAACGAGGTAAAACGTACATGGGTTCTTTCTGTTTTTTTTCCTTACAGCTGCATATAAATCTACAATTAACTCAAAAGAAAAAGTTTCATTAATAAATCAGTGCAGTTCTGTATATTAACAACAAACATGTGGAAATTAAAATTAAACACACAGTACCAGTTATGCCACTCCAAAGAAAATGAAACAGGCATAACTCTGCCAAATACGTCAAGAGTGTCTGCATGAGCGCAAAGAGGTAACACAAAGGGGTTCTGTTGTGGTGATGGAATATTTTTTGTATCATGATTGTACTGCTGGTCACACAAATCCTGACATGGGGGTAAAATTGCCAGAGCTCTTCATGTACACACAAAAAAATTAATGCGGTTGGGAAAACAGTGAAATCTGAATTTGGCCTGTAGTCTACTAAACAGTAATATAGCAATGTCATTTTCTGGTTTTGATATTATACTGCATCTATAAAAATATCACCACCGGGGAAGCTGCGAGAAAGGTACAGGTCTTTTTGTATTATTTTTGCAACTTCCTGTGAGTCTGTAAATATTTCAAAATAAAATGTTAAAAATAAATGAGATGAAGCCAAGGAGAAGTTCCAGAAATGACCGATCTGCAAATGAATGAGCTGGCTCCAGTGTGTGAATGAAGGGTTTCTAGGCGGCTTAAATGTACATTTCTGTGACCCTCCTTCAAACGCCATCCCTGGGGGCCGCGGCCGCCAGTCGGCGCCAGCCGTCGGGCTCTCCCCTCGGGGTCCCGGCAGGAGGTGGCGCTCGCCGGGGGCGGGCCCCAGGGGCGGGGCGGGGCGGAGTCGCGGCCACAGCTCGGCGGCGCCCGGGGGGCGTGGCCACTCGGGGGCGGGGCTCGGCTGGCGGCGGCGGCGGGGCCGAGGCGGGGCGGCCGCGGCTGCGAGGGCGCCGCGACTGCGGGGGAGCCCGGGGCGCGCGGGGCGGCGGCGCCCGGCAGGTGGCTGGAGGCCTCGCGCCCACCTGCCCGCGGCGCGCGCCTGCTGCGGGGGTCGGCGAGGCTGCGCGCGCCCATGGCGGCGTCCGCGGCTCTGTCGGCGGCGGCCCTCTCGGGCCTAGCGGTGCGGCTGTCGCGCTCGGCCGCGGCGCGCGGCTCCTACGGCGCCTTCTGCAAGGGGCTCACGCGCACGCTGCTCACCTTCTTCGACCTGGCCTGGCGGCTGCGCGTGAACTTCCCCTACTTCTACGTCGTGGCCTCGGTGATGCTCAACGTCCGCCTGCAGGTGCGGATCGA
>PVIJ01021692.1:0-17920 GCA_004024925.1 Scalopus aquaticus | reverse complement strand
AAGAACAAAGAACTGAGGAATATAAATGAAGAACTGAAAAATGAGAATGAATCCATAAAGAAGAAAATGAAGGAAATGGAGGATTTACAAACATTAGTAGAGAGCCATAAAAGTAGATTAAAACACATGGAGGGAAGAATAAGCACTCTGGAAGATAAAGATACTGAAAGAACCAAGACAGAAAAGGAAAAAGAAAAACGAAGGAAAAAGAACGAGGAAAAGCTTCAGGAACTATCTGACACCATGAGAAAAGGAAACATCAGAATCATAGGAATCCTAGAAGGAGAGGAGAGAGACAAAGAAACAGAGAAACTTCTCAAGGAGATAATTGAAGAAAACTTTCTAAACATGAAAAAGGAAACGAAAATCGACATACAGGAAGCCAGAAGATCTCCAAATTATTACAACGAAAGAAAAAAAACAGCAAGACATATGATAGCAAAACTATTGAGAATGCAAGACAAGGAAAATATATTGAAAATAATGAGGACAAAGAAACAAATAACCTACAAGGGAAAGCCAATCAGGCTGACATCAGATTTCTCCGAAGAAACATTAAAGGCAAGAAGAGAATGGAGAGACATATGCAATATACTACATGCCAACAAATGTCAACCAAGAATACTCTCCCCTAAAAGCTCTCCTTCCTCTACGAAGAAAGAATATGGACCTTCTCTGACAAACAGAAACTACAGAAATTCATCACTACCAAACCCCCACTCCAAAACTTACTACAAGAAACCATGAAGACAAAACCAACAGAGGAAAGACCAGGAAATACAGAATAAGTAAGGATTAGAATCACAAAAAGGTAAAAAACAAAAAAACAAACAAATATGGATGACAGTATATCAATATTAACTCTAAATGTAAATGGACTAAACACACCAATTAAAAGACATCATAGCAGGATGGATCAAAAAACAGAACCCAACCTTCTGCTGTCTACAAGAAACACATTTACTTGAGAAAACAGAAATTAATAAACAGAGATTAATAGTTAAAGGATGGAAAACAATCCTACAAGCAAATGGACCAAGAAAGAAGGCAGGAACAGCTATACTTATATCAGATAAAATAGACTTCAAACTTAAGAAGGTAAAAAAAGACAAAGTTGGTCACTACATCATGATAAAAGGGACAATAAAACAGGAGGATGTAACACTCATCAACATATACTCCCCAAATGAAGGAGCACCAAAATATATCAGACAATTATTATCATCCCTGAAAACAGACATTAAAGAAAATACATACATAGTAGGAGACTTCAACATCCCACTTCTCTATTGGACAGATCAAGAAGACAAAAGTAACCAAGGACATTAAAGCTCTATATAAGGACCTAGACCACATGGGATTAACAGATATCTATCGATCACTTCACCCCCGAAAAATTGAATACACATTTTTCTTAAGTGCGCATGGAACATACTCCAGGATCGATCACATATCAGGCCACAAAACAAACCTCAACAGATACACTAAGATCAAAATCGTACCAGCCTTCTTCTCCAATCATAAAGGAGTCAAACTGGAAATAAATCATAAAAAGGAAAAAAGAAACCTCCTTACCTCATGGAGACTGAAACCCACATTACTGGAAAACCAATGGATCAATGAAGAGATCAAAGAAGAAATTAAAAAATATCTAGAACTGAATGACAACGAGGACACAACTTTCCAGAACATCTGGGACACAGCAAAAGCAGTAATAAGAGGAAAATATAGCATTACAAGCTCACATCAAGAAACAAGAAACAACCCAAAGAAACAATTTAATCTCACATCTCAAAGAACTAGAAAATGAACAACAAAAAACACCAAAAGACAGTTTAAGAAAGGAAATAATAAAAATCAAAGCAAAAATAAAATAAAGTGCAGTTTTTCATTTAAAAAATTGCATAGATGTCATTAAAAGATAATAGTTACTATTTTGGGTTTGTAGTCTATGGGCAATTAACCAATTTCTTCTTTTCCTATATTCCAAATTGTATTTAATGAGTGTTTATTAATTTAAAATGGTAGCTATATATAAATCTCCTAATTAAAAAATTAAATTATAATTTCTAAGCAAGTATTTTAGAAGATGCTATACACATTTATGTATAATTTTTGTCCATTTAATCAAGGTCCTTAGCACCTCCGCCTTTGCCCTAGCTCATCTAATTTAGACTCATCTTCTGCATTTAATGCTTTTAGGTTAGTGGTGGAATGATCTGTTGGGGCCTGGTTCCTGGTAGTGGCTTGCAAATTTCAGAAAATAATGTCAAACCTGTGAATTGTTTGGAAGTAATCTGAAAGCCAGTAGTGCAAAAGTGTGCCCCAAGAAGGCTACAGATTATTTCCCAACTGTAATGTTCAATTTGTTTCTGTACAAGGAAATGAGGCAATTAAACATCCAAATTCTATACTGAGACATACCCAAAAGCTATTCTTCCAGGACACAGCCTAGATGACTTATTTTTAATAAAAATAATGTATTGGCTTTACTTTCTCTTTAAAAAAAAAAAATACAGGACCTTCCTGCTGGTGCAACAGGTTAAGCGCAGCACTATGAAGCTATCCAGAGCCACTGCAGCACGAGTTCGATACCCAGCCAGGGAGATTCCCACATGGTGCAGCAGACCTCTCCTGCCTCGCCCACTGCTCCCCTCAGTACTGTATTTCAGCAGATCTATCTGTTCTGCTCCCCACTCTGTCTGTGGTGAATCTTCTCACCCACCTCACACCTCTAGCCTGCACCCCAGCTCGTGTGCATAAATAAATAAATCTTTTAAAAAATACAAACAATATAAGTGATTAGAAAAACAAAGCTATAAAGCAATATGATAATTAATAAAAAGTTACCTGACAGATATTTTTCTTCCTATTTGGGATACTTTCTTAAAATACTGATTCCAGGGTTTTACCCTCAACCAGTTGAATCAGAATATGTAGGGTGGAATTTAGATATCTGCATTTTTAACCAGCATCCCAGGTAAAACTCTGTGCTGTAGAAGATTCTGGTTAGCATGTGTTTTACCTTGAACAAAGCACCTGTTGGGGGTTGAATTCAAGACAAATTGATTACAAAATGTACTCCCGGATTCTGATGAATTATCTTCCTACGTAAGTTGATCTGGCTTTATACTTTTATTGTGTGTGTGTGTGTGTGTGTGTGTGTGTGTGTGTGTGTGTGTGTGTTTTAAATCTTGCTTCTTTTTGTATATTTTGGCTCAATATAGCTACAAAAGTCATCTGAATAAAAATTGAGGTACATCTGATAGAGGATTCTATTATTATTGTTATTATTATTATTATTGCTATTAATGTTATTGTTATTATTATTATTTTGATTTGGGAGTGTATATGAAAAATCTTATAGCAGTAGAAAAATAAGTCGTGTCACTTTGCCCAAGTTTTGGACAAAATGGTTCCTTCTAATGTGAAATATCCTTAGACAGGGGAGGTCAAAGGGTGATGCTAATAGGAAATATAAGGCAAGTACACAAATACTGCTAAAATAAAATGTAAAACAGTGTAAGTGCCAAAAGAGAAACACCAAGTCTATGAAAAGATGCTCCACCTCATATGTCATCAGGGAAACGCAAAGTAAAATAAGATATGCTACACACCTATTAAAATGGTCCAAATTCAGGGCCTTCCTAGTGGCCTAGGGGTTAAGTCTCAGTGCTTGCTACCTGCTGCTAAGGCCCCATCCCCCACGGGGGAGCTAGCCCACATATGGTGCATTGGACCTCTCCTGTCTCACGCACTGCTCTGCCTGTTCTGCTTACCACTCTGTCTCTGGTGAATCCTCTCACCCTTCCCCCACCTCTGGCCTACACCCCAGTTGTTCTACACAAAAATAAATAAATAAATAATTTTTTAAAAGTGACCCAAATTCAGGACAGTGACAATTCTAAATGTTGGTGAAGATGCAGAACAAAAGGAATTCCATCCATTGCTGATGGAAATGCAAAATGGTACAGCCACTTTTGAAGACAGTTTGGTAGTTGTCCTGGGGGAGAACCTGGTGGAAGATGGAGGGGAAAGAATTCAGAGACAGAGTGGAGAACACAACAGGTGGGTTTGATGTCAATTTTTTATTTTATCTTATTTTATTTTAAAGATTTATTTATGCATACAAGCTGGGGTACAGGTCAGAGGTGTGGGACGGTGAGAGGGTTCACCAGAGACAGAGTGGGGAGCAGAACAGGCAGATCGACTGAAACACACTGCTGAGAGGAGGAGCGGGTGAGGCAGGAGAGGTCTGCTGCGCCATGTGGGAATCTCCCCGAACTCGCGTTGGCCACTGCCGATAGCTCCACAGCACAGCGCTTAACCGCTACACCACCAGGGAGGCCCTGATGTCGATTTTTTAAAGTGGATGGAGAGTGGGTTCACTGGGAAAGGTTTCACCAGAGCTCCCCTTTCAGTAGCACACAGCATTTTTCTCAGGTAAGTTTCTTCACATCGCAGAGACGTTGAATATATTTAAAAAACAGATTTATTAGGGAAATAGAAGAATAGAGAGCACTCAAATAGACATGAGTGGGTAGGAAGAGCTGCCCTGAAAGGGACAGGCTTGCTAAGAGAGGCTTGCATGGTTGCTGACAGGCAGCCTTGAGGAGGCAGCCCTGAGGAGAGCTGCCTTTGCTGAGGGAGGTCAGTGAAGAGAAGTCCCGGCATGGTACAGGTCACAGACAGGCAGGAAGGCTGCTGCCCTGCGGAGAGACAGAGAGTTGGTGGAAAGAAGCACCTGCATAGTCACAAGTAGGCAGAAGGAGTGCTGCCTTGAGCCAGTGCAGAGATGGCACTGATATACTCTTCTCTTTGGGGGGCGGGGAGAGCTCACACCTTCCAGGAGTGGCTTGTCTATTAATCATGTAGGATTAGTAAGGGGCCAGAGATTGTCCTGACACTCCTTACACACCCTATAGCTTCTACCCCGCCTCCTGTGTGGGTCAGGTTCAAATCTTGTGATCCCTTCTTTAAGTTCTATCTCCCCCAAGTTGATGGGTTGTAACTAAAGAACTTTATATCAAATGACAGTTTCATGAAAAATGAAGGGGGGGAAATGGGCATTTGTTTGAAGATTTATTTTTGTTTATTTATGCATACAAGAACTGGGGTGTAAGCCAGAGGTGCGGGATGGGCAGTGGGGGTGAGATGATTCACCAGAGACAGAGTGGGGGGCAGAACAGGCAGATCTGCTGAAACATGCTGATGAGGGGAACAGCAGGTGAGACAGGTACAGATTTGCTGTACCATGTGGGTTGCTCCCTGGCCAGAAATTGAACTCATGCTGCAGTGGCTGCCACTAACTTGATAGTGCTGAGACTTAACTCCTTGAGCCACCAGGGAGGCCCAAAATGGGCATTTCTTGAGGATATTTCTCACTTAATCCTTAAAAGTTTTAAGGAAGTATGTGTTTTTAATCCCTCACTTACAGATGAGGTAATTGAGGCTTAGGACTTGAACCACAAAGTGGCTGGGACTATACTGAAACACTTTGTTAATTCTATTCTGAATACGTTAATGCCGATTGTTCCATAGAAACCATAATTTTGATCTCAGGATTTTTTTTTAAATTTTTTAATCACTTTTTTTTTTTTTTTTTAGGAAAAGCAAGTAACTTTGATGATAGAAGCTATAGCCACTAAAACATAGGCTAAACACAAAAACCAGTGACAAAAGGAGAAACTCACAATCTTACAGAAATGCTCAATTCTTGCTTACCTAAAATTTTTTGCCTGGTGTTTGTGATTACCCTGGGTGCCTTGATATTCATCTGCTAATCATATATTGTGTCTGGTTGACTGCCCTGTGCCCAAGGTTTATTTATTGAATTAGTCATCTTTATCTTCCGTAAAGAACATTAAGATGGTGATTGTTGAGATCAAGGAAGTATATGTGTTTTCTATTATTAGCAGATCACTGAAATCAAACTAGCAGAACACCCCAGTTAATAGCAGATTATTGGTAAAATGGTTAGTATAAAATGGTTAGTAATTAAACTTCTGAGTTTACCCCTATTTGAACAATGTTGATCCACAAAGTGAATTTGCCTCATTCATGAACTCTTTATGTTATAGATTTTGTGACTTTCTGAATTTGGACTATTTTACTGCATGGGTTAGCAATAGATTGAAGTAGACTCATATCCCATGAGGATAGTTTCTGAGTGAAAGTATTTACTGCGAGATCAAGAAGTTGTATGTGATCCAAAGAAGTGTAGATTCTTAGTTGGAAAGAGTCAAAATTTCAAGATTAGGAGCAGGCAGGGAGAAGACATAAAGATCATGAGAGAAATAATAGAGAGGAAGTAAAGCTATGAGTGAAGAGTAGGCCTGGATACAAAAGTCAGGTGAAAAGATAAGTTCCATAGAGATGTGTCTCTATGGCCAACATTGCCATCTTGTCTTGCATTTAGTGTTTCCTTCCTAAACCCACCTTTCAATTTTCTTCCCTGCTCTGCCTCGATTGCAGTGCCTATGGCTTTTAGTTAGGGTAGGGAAAAGAAAGCTCTGGCATAGCTGAAGTTAGGACAGAAAGTGAGATCAGAGTATTTGTTCCCTTGCCTTCCTCCCTGCAGGACCATTCTGGACTGGCTGAGTCTACAACCAAAGTCATAGTTCCTCTTGAGGCCACCAAATCTATGCATACATCTTTCCTTCTGAAGTTCCTCACTCCCTTGTCCCTTTGGACTTAGGGTTGGCAACCCCTAGGTTACTGTAATATTCCTTGGGGACCCTAATATTCACCTTTGTAACAGTCCCATTGTAAGTGAACTTTCCTTAATTTTGAACGTACCAAAAATTTCCTGTTTGTGTCTTGAACGTTACACTTCTTAATATTCATTTTCTCCTTCCTTGGAAGTAGATTTTTTTTAACCTGAGATCATTGTTATCCAATTAAAAGATTATTTTTTCAAATTTCCCTTGTTAACTGGTTAGGACCGCAAATGAGTAGAAATAATATATAGCTGTTCTTACATTTTTAAAGAGGCTTAGGACTTACCCTGTTTTATTCTTTTAGCCTCTTGTTTCAGTGATGATGTGATTCCAGGAACTCTAGCATATATTTTGGAACACAAGAATTAGAGTCACCCCCTAGGAATGGTGGAATGTGAGTTAGAAGGAACTTGGGTTTTTGACAACTTGATAACTTGTCATAACAGCCTTGGACTATCTATCTCTTTTACATGAAAAATGAACTCTCTATTGTCTAAGTCTCTGTTATACAGGTTTTTCTGTTACGTTTATGCAAATAAATCTAAAATAATGTATTTCTGGGACTAAAATTCTGTGCTATGGTGACAACCTGTTTATACGACCCTTATTATTCCTAATGTATTAATATTTTATTGCCTGTTTCTTACACTAGAATGTCAGCTCTTTAAGACTAGGAGCTTTGCTTATTTTGTTTCACCCCCAGCCCCAGAACAGAATTCACTGTGTAATAGGGCTCAATAAATACTTGCTAAATGAATTTTTTAAGTGACTGAATAGTATTTGGTGCAAACTGCAGCAACAGGCACTGCCAATTGAAGGAGTCACACCAGGAAGCATAACTTTTGTATTAGAATATAAAATAACACTAAAATTAAAGCATTTCACACCTCCTTACTTTTATACAAAGTGTTCATTATGCCAGGACTGCCTTTTCCCCTTGCCCACCAGTCACACTACTACCTTTATATCCAGGTTTTAACTCCATCATCATCACCTCTTCTGGGGCTCTATCCTGCCACTGAAAGTAGAAGGATCTTTTTTATTCGACTCTATTTCCAATTCTTAGTTGAGTCATGGGACTCATCACACTGAATTACAGCTAATGGTTTACATGTCTGTCTCCTGGACTAGACTGTGGAACCTTGAGTTTAAAGTCCATGACTTATTTATCCAGCCTTGTCCCTTGGTTCATGACCAGGCTCGGTATACATTTGCTGAGCTACTAGCAAGATGACAGACTTGAGTCTGTTTTGAGTCTTTTAGTGGAAAGAAAAACCATACAGACACTTTTGGGTAATTTATGTAGTGGGAAAAATTAGAAACCGTAGTGGCCCGGGGAAGGAAAACCTGATTTTGGTTCCAGTCCTGGAACTTCCATTCCAGTGACCTCGGAATATAGTTCAGCCTCTTTCAACATCTGAACCATCATCCATAACAGGCACTGCTGTTATGAGGGTCAAGTCAGTGATGGTGGGTGAAAGCACTTCATAAAAAAATTGGTAAGCTTCAGGCCAGGAAAACTTACAGTTTACAAAATATAGAGCTTACAAAATATAGAGCTTGTCCTTTTTAAGAAATAATAATCCCCAGAAAATTCTACCTGTCCTCTAAGCTCAAAGATAACTATGCTGTATTTAGTTCTCTTCTCCTTTTTCTTAGCCCTTGAAAGAGTTTCCATGAACTGGGACAACTTTCACATTTAAGGCCTCTCTGAAATCTTCTGACGCAGTTAGTGCTAAGGTTGCGTAGGTTTCACTTAAGATTAACATTGAGAGATCCAAGTCCTTAACTATGCCCCTGCAAATGCAACACTGAAGTGGGTGCCAAAATCTGACGCCTGCTTGTGCTTCAGCCCCAGGCTGAATGCCTGCAGCCGGTGCCCCTCCTCTCAGCCTCTGCAGACTGGGATTCTTAGTAAGGTAAGAAACAGCATAACACTTTTTTTTTTTTTGTCCTTTACTTCTCAGCTTGACTAGTTCTTAGAGAGTGAAGAACGCAATTCAGTTGATGAGAAAGGGTTGTTATGATTTAGTGAGAAGGGTTGAAGAAAGGGCAAGGGAGAAGATTACGATGAAATTTTAATAATGTGAAATAGTGCAATGAAAGAAGGACCCTCTAATTGGTTACCCTTAGTGCTCAGGGATGTTTTCATGGGCCTCGTTTAGTTATACTTAGGATCAAATGGAAAGCTGGGGTCATTAACTCAGCCCTGGAATGCAGTCTGGCAGTACGCATGGGGTCATTGCTCCAGTCTGATGCCTCTGGGCTGGCTTCTGACATAGGGTTTGCTTTGTAATTAGGAGCTCATGAGCATTTGCGCGTTTCTCCAGTGCTCCACTGCTTCTGTTTTCATGGTGGTTATAACTACATTTTCCCATTTCCCTTTACCATGCCTATAATCTCAGGGTAGTTATTTGTAACTACATCGTTTCCTGGTCCTAGGTGCCCCCAGAACACTGGAACAGCTATGGCATTGTTTTCCAGATTTCCTCTCCATTCAGACTATTTCTACCACACTGTCCGTATTCAATGTACTTCCTTAATTTTCTCCCACTGTTGCCCCTGCCTGGGAACTTATTCCCTTCTTAATCTTCAATCATCCTTCCATATCGAGGTGGTTAGACCTCAGATTAGTTTTTCTCAAACTTATACCATCTATTATGTCGGAGGCATGCGTGCAATCTTGGAAACACGAAGGTTCCTGACCTTGTAGAACTCTCATCTTGTTAGGGAAGGAAGGCAGGAAAACTAGTAGAATAGAATGTCATCAGTGATATCACTTAGCAATATGAGAAATATGCATGCCTGAAAAAGGTTCATGCAACTGATATATTTTCTATAAAAATGTTTTGAAACATTCAAGTCAACATTTATGTATATTTTCTGCAAACTCTTTATTACACTTGAAGTTTGTGTCTTTATTTATGTTAATTTTGTGTCGTGACTAGATTTAAGCCTTTTGAGTTGAAGAGCCATATTCTTTTGTATCCTGCCCATGGCAATACTTATTTGGCTTAATAGTTGGCTGCTTGATTTGGGATTGAAAGGGGTTGTAGAAAGAGTTGGGCTGGAGCATCAGGCAGTGTGGTTTCTAATTTTAGCAATAGCATTTGTTAGTCTTAGACTTTGGCAAGGTATTTAGCCTCTCTGAATTTCAGTCCTTCTTAAAATGGAGATGAGAACATCCTCCCCTCACATTGTTATGATTTAATTAGGTAAGTGAAGTACCTAGATTTAAATTCTCTTTCGTCTTCTTCTACCTCTTTCTGAGAGAATTACTAGGAAATTAATAGGAAAAACATGATATTTTGAAGCTCTCTATAGCTAAAACAACCATATTTTCTAAATGAGAAAGTAAGGACACAAGATTTGTAAAACTTTTTTCTAATTTGTGTTTATTCATATGAAGTCTTGCAAAAGCATCAAAAGTAAACCATATCTAGTGATTCACCTAATTATAAGATTATAAACTCCATGAAATCAAGGATCATGTCTGTCTTATAACATTTTAATCTCATGGTAGGTGTTCAATTAAAATCTAAGGTAGGAAGTACTAATTAATAATAGTACATTTATAAAAACAAAGATAATTCATAAAAAACAGTTTAACATAAATGGAGGGGCCTCCCACCAGGAGGTCTCAGCACTATGAAGCTATCCAGAGCCATGGCAGCATGAATTTGATCCTTGGCCAAGGAGCTGACCCACATATGACGCAGCAGACCTCTCCTGATTTGGCTGCTGCTCCCCTCAGCAGTGTATTTCAGTCAGTCTGCCTGTTCTGCTCCCCACTCTCTCTCTGGTGAATCCTCTCACCCACCCCACACCTCTGGCCTGCACCCCAGCTTGTATGCATAAATAAATAAATCTTTAAGAAAAAATGGATATTTGAAATTTGAACTGCCTTCAAAAATCCAGATCAATTCTCTATATTCTGATCCTAATCTTACTGCCTGTGGCACAGACCCACTGGCCTAAAGGAGTTTGATTCAGGACAATTGTTAATAGGAGTCCACCTTGAAGAAATTGCTCCTGACAGTTCAATGGAGAAGCTGCAAGCAGAACTGGTGCAGAAAAGGCAGTTTCACACAGAAGAAGGTCTAAAGATGTCTCAAAATATTGATTTTTGAGAACAGGAAGAGTGTTATCTATCTAGCCAACGTTCTCTGAAAATCAGTGAGATAGTTGACCAGATAAGAGGTAGGTAGGGAACAGGTAGTGCCATATTTCTACAGTATTTTATATATATAATATATATAATATATAAAATAATATAATATTTTATATTATAATATTTATAATATAATATAATATTTATTATAATATTTTATAATATAATATTTTATATATTTTATTATTTGCTATCTACAACTGTGTAGATTAGATAGTTTGATTGAATGAACATTCAAGGTCTCTTGTAGGTCTCGGATATTTTGCTTAGTATCAGAAGACGGAAGTATGAATGGCATCTTTCTTTCCTGTGATAATAATAATAATTGTAATTTTTATTATTTTTAAAAGATTTTTATTGAAGTATAATGTTTTAAGCTGGGTTCTTCCTGAAATAGTCTTGAGACAAGGATTTGAGAGAAAGTGGTTTATTTGGACAATTTTTATTGATTTTTATTGCCACTATTGATGATAACATATAGACTTCAGGTACACAGCATTACAAATCAACATCTGTATATACTATATTATGTTCATTATCAAAAGTCTACTTTTCCACCCTTCACCATATAATTAACTCCTTTTACCAGCACTAGCCGTATCCTTTTCCCCTTCCCTTCTGGTAACCACCATTTTGTATGTACAATTTAAGAGTCTATTTTTTTAAAGATTTATTTATTTATACATACAAGCTGGAGTACAGGCCAGAGGCGTGGGGCCACAAGAGGGTTCACCAGAGACAGAGTGGGGAGCAGAACAGGCAGATCAGAAATACACTGCTGAGGGGAGCAGCAGGTGAGGCAGGAGAGGTCTGCCACACCATGTGGGATTCTCCCCAGCTGGGCGTTGAACTCTCATCGCAGGCTGCCCACAGCTCCACAGTGCAGTGCTCAACCGCTGCGCCACTAGGGAGGCCCTAAGAGTCTATTTTTATTTTGTTTATTCGTTTCTTTTGTTATCTTCAACATGGGAGTGAAGTCATCTGGTATTTTTCTTTCTTCATCTGATATATTTCATTTAGTATAATCCCCCCTAGGTCCATCCATATTGTTGCAAATGGCAAGATTTCATCTCTTTTTTAGCTGAATAGTATTCTGTTGTGTACAGATTACACATCTTCATCCAACCATCTGCTGGGCACCGCATAACAAAAAGCAAACTAACAAACATTCATCAAAACAAAATGGCAATCTACTGAACAGGAGAAGATATTTGTAAACAATACACATTTTTAATTATCATCTCACTTAAACTCAAATAGCTTACGAAAATGATTTATTTTAAATAAACTGAGAAATTGTATGTTCAAACAACCCATGAATTAGTTTGTTTTAGATATAAGAATTATACTTAAAGATGTTAATAACTTGTCAAGATCATATAGTTAACAAGTAACATTATAAGTAAGTGAACAAGTAAGATGTAAAACTCCAACTTGAATTTATCTGAGTCCAAAGCCCCTATTCTGGTAAGCTACCAAAAGTTTCCAGTAAATAATTTGGTTAGCAATTGCTCATTGCTAGAAATGTGCCTCAAAACCTCTATGAAATAAAATACGGTACGTTAAGAATTTTTATTTTACTAAACAGCATCCCTTTGCCAAATTTTTTGAGAGTCATTTAGCATTATAGATAAAAAATTTGAAATGCTTAATTCTACTTTAGAATTTATCACAAGGATATAAGTAAGCAAATATAGTATAATGTTTTAAGCTGGGTTCTTCCTGAAATAGTCTTGAGACAAGGATTTGAGAGAAAGTGGTTTATTTGGACAGTGACCCCAGAGTCACTGGGGAGGGGGTGGAGAAGTGAGGGATGGAAAGGAAGGAAAGAAACCTTATAACAGGGTTGCAAGATTAACTAACAGATCTTTACTGTGGACAACTGGGGCTCAATCTTACTCTTGTAGACTGCATAGAATTTGTTACCCAAGGTAGATGGGTAGTTATCCATAAATTCCCATTCATCATTTGATGGTGGGCTGCTGGATTGTTAAACCTTGCTCTTGCTCTTATCAAGTTCTCTCTTCTCTTTGAGAAAGCTTATGGCAGAATCATAGAGTTGAAGCAGAAAGAAATGCTCCTGTGTAAGGTAACAGTGAGGGTCAAAGGACCATATGTGTAGAATGAACAGTGTCGTTTGTAGTATATAAAAATATAGAAAGGTCATTGTATATAAAAATTAAACACTATAAGCAATCTAAATGTATTTTAGAGGATATGATTGAGGTTGTCTGAAAAACCTATGGCAAAAAGATACAATTTCTGTAAAACTTTTCAAAAATGTAAAACCAGGGTTCCTTAACTTAGTTTGGAGGGTCCTGGAAGGGCTCTTTACCAAAGTGACAGTAACCTTGCATCTGTTGTGGGCATGGGGAAGATGAAGGGAACAAGCAGAGGGAATAGTAGGCCTGAGCTTTGTTTGTGTGGCCAGAATGCAGAGATCCAGGGAAGACTGGTGCCTGAGGCTCAGGGATGGGCACGGGCCAGAGTAAGGGGGCCCAGTAGGACTTGGAACTTAGTTGATTGAAGAGGCGATGGGAAGCATAGGAGGGTTTAAGTTTTTGCAACAGATGTTTAGAATGATGGACTTTGGCCGTAGAACAGAGAAAGGAGGAATTACACTGCTTGCCCTCTAAGTTCTTCGATGATGTGAAGAATGTCAGACTTTTGAGAATGTATTTCAGGCCTTCTACCAGGCTGATTGTTATATTTAAACAAAAGAATGATATAACATTTCAAATAATCAAAATTTTTATTTGTATTACCTGATCTGAGTGAACAAAGGACTTTGTGATTGTGAATCTTTAACTATAAAAAGTGACTTTAGACAGAAAAGAGACTTTTTTTGGTATCAGAATTAAAAAAAAAATACTGTGATTTAAATAAAGCATTGAATTTAAAAATTCAAGGAAATAGCTATGAAAACCCCAATGACATTTTTCAAGGAAATTGAACAATTATAAAATTTGTGTGGAACCACAAAAGGCCCAAACGGCCTAAGAAATCCTGACAGAAAATAAGAAAAATGAAGGCATCACATTCCCTGACTTCAAACTGTACTGCACAGCAATAGTAATTAACACTGTAGTATTGGAACAAAAACAGAAACACAAACCACTGGAACAGAATAGAGAACCCACAAATAAACATACATAAATAGTTAATCTTTTAAAAAAAAACCATGACCATACAATGGAGAAAGGAAAGCCTCTTTAACAAATAGTGTTGGGAAACTTGGACAGTCACTTGCAAAAAAAAAAAAAAAGAGAGAGAGAGAGAAAGAAAGAAAAGAAAAGAAACTAGATCTTTACTTAATACCTTACACAAAATTTAATTCAAAATGCATAGAGACTTGGATACGAGATCTGAAACCATAAAATACTTAAAAGAAAACCCAGGTGATAATGCACCTGGATATCAACCATGGAGCTATACTTGAGGGCACAATTTAAATGGCAGGGAAAATAAAAGTAAAAATAAACAAATGGGACTATATCAAACTAGAAATCTTTTGTACTTTGAGAGAAACCACCACAAGAACAAAAAGGCAACTACAAACTGAGAGATGATATTTGCCCATTACAGGTCTGAGAAGGGGTTAATTTCCAAAATATATGAAGCACTCAGAGAGCTCAACAATAAAAAACCAAACAATCCAATAAAAAATAGGCAAAATATCTAAATACATACTTCTTCAAAGAAGTTCAGATGGCCTACAGGTACATGAAAAAATGTTTAATATCTCTTATTATAAGGCAAATACATTTCAAAACCACAATGAGATATACGTCACCCCTCTGAGAATGACGTATTTCAAAAAGACTGGAAACAGCAAATGCTGGTGAGGATGGGGAGAAGAAGGACTGCTCATCCACTGTTGGTGATGGAAAGTGGCATGGAGATTCCTGAAAAAAATAAAAGTGGAAATACCATATGTTCCAGTAAATCCATTGCCAAGTATTTACCTAAAGATCATGAAAACACTAATACAAAAAGATTTATGTACTCCTATATTCAAAGTAGGATTATTCCTAATGGTCAATCATGAAATCAATCTAAATGCTCATTGACAAATTCCTGGATAAAGAAAAAGTGAAAATACGCTCCATAAAATACCACTCAGCGATTAAAAAGGATGAAACGATGCCTTTTGGAATAAATGGTTAGATCATGTGGTGATTATGTTAAGTGAAATAAGTTAGAATGTGGAAACAGTTGCCAGATGATTTCACTAATTTGTGGTATACAAAAAACACTGGTCAACATTGCGATTGTTACTGACTTTAAAAGGCCCTAATCTGTAGTATCTTGGTGTGCTGAACATGAATATAACCCTGAAAATTTTTTATTAGCTCTCATTTTGAAGATATTTTATATAATTCATTTTATATGTTTCACCATGTAAATTTATCCAGTAGGACTGCAACAACATCCTAAATCAGCCTAGAATGATGTGATATTGCATCGCATTACATAATACCATCATGCACATATCATCCAGAGTTGATTGCATCATTTTCTGATGCAATGCAATACTACTGCCAGGTGGCTGCTGAAGTAAGCTGACATCAGCAGTGCACTCTAGAAAGCCCTATCGGAAAGGTTGAGCATTGAAAATATTTCAGACTTTGTGCGAGACAGTTTAAGCTACTGTTCCATAGAACTGTTATTATTTTATCCATTTAGGCACAATACAGAACAGTAAGGCCTCAAAAGTGTGTTAATAGCATAGACAATTTCTGCTCTATTTGTGGGGAAGTGACATTTGCCAACCAGAAGAAAAGTATCACTTCTCAAGTGAAGAAGGCTTTTCATCTTTACTTTGGATGCAAGGTTGGTGGACAAGACAAGTCTTGGGCCCCGCATATAAGCTGTGCTACATGCACAACACAGCTTTCACAGTGGTTAAATGGCAAAAGACCATCAATGCCATTTAAAATCCCCATGGTGTGGAGAGAGCCACGCAACCGCAGAAAAGACTGTTACTTCTGCTTGGTTCCTCCTCTTTCTGGCGGAATAACAAAGCAAAAGAAGTCAAGAATAGTCTACCCAAACAGTCTGTCTGCATTGAGACCAGTTCCACATGGTGAGGGACTTCCTATTCCAGAACCTCCAGCAGAATATTGTCTTGATTCATCTGATGAGGACAAGGGGGAGCCAACCTGTTCTTCTCCTGTTCCATCAGCATGCAGTGATCCAGATTTTCCCTGTGGTGCATCATCCACACCACACAGACTAACACAGGAAGAACTAAATGACCTGGTTCGTGATTTGGACTTATCCAAGAACAAGGCAGAATTGCTAGGATCAAGACTCCAGCAATGGAAATTTCCAGAAGAAGATGTCACAATTACTTTCTATCGAAAGTGTTACCAGCAGTTGGAGCCTTTCTTCAGAAAGGAAAGTACTCTGGTATTCTGTTCTGATATTGAGGTCCTCATGAGTGCCTTAGAAATCACTCATGACCCACAAGAATGGATACTATTTCTAAACTCTTCGAAACTGATTCTTAAGTGCTTTTTGCACAATGGAAACCGTCTTCCATCTATTCTATTCCTGTACAAAAAACAAGTGAAGAAGTCTAAGAAGTAGTCTATGACTTGTTTTTTTATAGGTATTAACTGGTATTAACATCAATTTATATCAGATTACAAAAAAACTAGAGCCAAAATTAGAATTTGACCGTCATATTCGTGTTGACCACATACAAATTGATAGGAAATGACTAATTTTATTTCAGTCGCATGACTTTTGTAAAAATTTGTTGACCAGTGTAATAAAAGGAATCAAATTATTAAAGCAGAGCAAAAATAACTCTTAGGCTATGAGAAAAACATGCTGGTTACCAGAGAGGCTGGAGGAGGAGGAAGGGATGGGGCAGGGGAAGGAATAGGGTAAGACATGGGCACTGGAGTATAGGTTAGGGCGGAAAGAAGCATGTGCACGTAAGGAAGTGTGAAGCCCCTAAAGTTTAAAGCTTTAAGTTCATTGATAACCGGCAAAAAGTGTTTCAAACCAATATTTAGTATCAAATAATTTTTACAAATACATCCTGACTTGGCTTTTGAAATTTTCTCATTCACCTTTGGTTTCTTTACTTGATTGATTAGGTATATCATCTATTTACTACCTAATTAAGTGGACATTATCTTTGGACTCTCATTCACCTACCTCCCCAGTTGTTATTATCATTCCAGTAACAGTTTTAAATAGCTGCAGCTATTAGCATGTTTAGAACTTATGTATTTAATTCTGAGGTGTGTTCAGAATAAAAGTTCTTTAGACTTTTTATGTTTTTCCTATTGTTAAAAAAGCTTTTAAAACACTGGCTTTATCTCAGAATAAAAAGGCACCATATGTAATTTATTGAGCATCTGCCAGGCACTGTGGAAAGTATATATATCATCTCTTACTTTCAAATCAAATTTAGTTTTTTGATTAGTTAATAACTTCATAAGATAGACACTTATAATGAAGGAAATGCAAATCAAAACAACTATGAGATACCACCTCACACCTGAGAGGATGGCACACATTAAAAATATAGGCAACAACAAATGCTGGAAAGGATGTGGAGAAAAAGGAACGCTTCTACACTGCTGGTGGGAATGTGAACTGGTCCAACCACTATGGAAAGCTGTATGGCGATTCCTCAAACTGCTAAACATGGAGCTCCCATACGACCCAGCAATACCACTTTTGGGAATTTACCCAAAGGACACAAAAACACTAATCCGAAAAAATACATGCACCCGTATGTTCATTGCGGCACTATTCACAATAGCAAAGGTATGGAAGCAACCCAGATGTACAAAAATAGATGATTGGATCAAGAAGATGTGGTACATATACGCAATGGAATACTATTCCGCATTCAAAGAAGATAAACACATGCAATTTGCAGCGACATGGATGGAATTAGAGGGAATCATACTCAGTGAAATAAGCCAGAAAGAAAGACAAAAATATCGAATGGTTTCACTTGTAACAGGACTATAGGGAAACCAAATAGGAGAGAGACACTCAGCGG
>PVIJ01021691.1:0-17925 GCA_004024925.1 Scalopus aquaticus | reverse complement strand
CTTCATTCTCACTGTCATTAGTTAGGGAAGTCTCGGCTGAGAGTCATGTCATCCGGTTCAGGGGCAAGATGCCTGGAGTGAGGGCTCCACTCTGCCCACCTCCTGGGCTGGCCAGGGAATGAGTGTTCCTTTCATTCTTCCTGCCTGGTGAGAGACTGGATGGGGTTTGAGCTCCCTGTCCACCCACAGCCCAAACCACACTCCGTCTCTGGAGGAATTATAGGTTATTGGAGCTGGGAGGATCATTGGCTGAGACCCTTAAAACCCCAGGGGATGGTGAGAAAGGAGGCACAGGGCACTGCTTACCACTTTGGGCCGCCCGGCGAAGTCCTTGCCCTTCTTGATTAGCACCTCCCTGGCCAGCTGGTGCTCCCCGACAATCACTGTGGTCTTGCTTCCCATACGAAGGGAATAGATGGGGCCGTATTTTCTCTGCAGCTTGAAGAAGTTCTCGTGCTGATGTCCATGTCTGGGGAGGAAGGGCAGGCTGCCCACCAAGGGCAGGGCTGGGAGGCTGTTGGGGTACTTGGCACCAGGGCACTTCCCCTTGGGCCAGAAGAAGTAGGCCAGGGTGAGCAGCAAGATAGCGAGGAGCTCCCACATGGTGGCAGGTGGGGTGGGCAGTGTGGTTGGAAGAGCTGTAGGCACTTAGGGCACATGGGGGCCTTTTAAAGGGTGGGGCCTGACCTTCCTGGATTCTTGTGATGTCTACCATGTGGAAGTTTACCTGCAGCAGAGACAGCCTTAAGCCCTCTCCCGCAACAGGGAGTGGAGGGTCAGTGGATACCTGTGTGACCTGTTCTGAACAGGTAATGTGACCCCTGATTTAGAAGCCACAGTACATATTGATGGTTGTGTGATCCTTAGGGTGATACTTCTCTTGCCTCCAAGGATGCTGATAATGTCACTGCCCGAGGTTTTAATTGATAACACAGAAGAGAGACAGCACCAGAAGTAATTTCAGTCCTCTCCTGATCTACAGCCGGGAGACTGCCTGGCACCTTCTCTCCCTGAGAGAGAAGAACCCGCCTCACTTCTACATGTCCCAGCACTCCTTTTTCTCCTCCGCAGTCTTCTTCACTTGCCACTCGGGGAGGCGCTTTTCTGAGGGCCGACTCTGCTGCCCTCCTGACTCAGTGCCACTTGCTAATCAACCACCTCTTTGCTGGGAACACCCTCGTGCTCCAAGTCTGGCTTCTGAGCTCCAGGAATATGACCTGCTTTGATTGGTAACGCCTTCTCAACAGTGGCTCAAGTCCAGGGCACAGACAAGGTAGAGTCCAGGTAAAGGGACAGTGGCTGGTCCTCTCTCTTGGAGCTCCCCATTTGTGAATGTCCCCAGGTTGTCCAGAAGCAAATAATATCTCGGTCAGGAATCAGGTTTGGGATTTCTCATGTTTGAAAATCAAAACCACTAGACAGATGACATTTTCAGAGGGTTGTAACCAACAGAGACTGTCAAAGTCATTTTATGCAATTATATCATTTAGCAGGTAAAGAAAGTGTGGCCTTTAAAGGTCAGGCTTGTAGAAGGTCCTACAGGATAATGACAGCGAGAAGCCAGGCGTCCTAACTCCCGGTTTGCTGCTGTTTCCATGGGCAGTGGAGCCCAGGGGTTGCGAGCATGAGCCCTAGAGTCAGGGAGGCTTGGGTTCCAGTTCTAACCTGGCCTCTTTCTATCGATGTGATCTTGGGTGAGTATCCAAGAACTTTAAAAATGATTTTTATTATATGAAAAGGTACATGGCAGAATGAAAGGAGTTGGACTGACCTCGCCTCTTTGGACTTCCATTCTGGCTTCTACTTGGGTGCCAGTGACAGGCTCGCTATGATTCTGCAAGGGCGGGAATGTCAACACAGAAACAAGGCCTCTGTGTCTTTGCCCATCACAGCAGCCTTCAGAAGACTAAGCTGTGGCCCTTCGATCATCAACACAGACCTCCCCTAAAGGCCTTCAGCACACTGTCAGCATTCCCTGCTGAGAGTCTTTAGGAGGATGAGTCATGGAGATACCTCCCAGACCACCCATGCCACCCCAGGGCACGGGTACCACAGCAGGAGCTTGTAAACAAGGACTAGGGATAACACTGGGGACCTGAGCAGTCTTGCTGAGGGAGTGAAAGGCAACTTTTCCTCAAGATACCCTCAAAAAAAATCCCTACTCGAATCCAAGACCGAGATGGTTTCTTTCGGGGTTGAGTCCACCATCTCTTAGAAATACCAGTTTCCCCAGTACACCAGGTCTCCTGACCCCGGCTCTATCTGTGTTTGGCTTCTGAGTGGTGAGAAGCAGGGTGGGTTTTGGGAAAAGTTCTTCAGCCTCCTCACTCACTGTGTTTGCAGTCTCAGATCCTTCCAGGAGATGTTGTTACAGCAGTGACATTTCGTAAGGAATTTGATCCTGTACAGAAGCTCTCTCTGGACAAGGTGAGAGAATAATGTCAGGTTGAGCTGGATGGGGAACTGTAAAATTGGCCAACTTCACTTGGAAGAACTGAAATTGGTAGTCCTTGAAAAATCAAAGGAATGATGTGACACTTACATGGTAACTTGCACTAGATTTGTTCACAACCTTCTACTCAATCAGAATAACATGCATCTCAGCAGTGTCAAATGTTCTTTTAATTCTGACTCAAACAATTTTGGTTTCAAAAAATATTAAAGTAAAGTAGACATAAAATATTTACCATTTTAACCGTTTTTTAAAAAAGATTTATTTATTTTTGCATACAAGCTGGGGTACAGGCCAGATATGTGGGGCGGTGAGAGGCTTCACCAGAGACAGAGTGGGAAGCAGCACAGGCAGATCGACTGAAACACACTACTGAGGGGAGCAAGGGCGAGGCAGGAGAGGTCTGCTGCACCATGTGGGAATCTCCCCGTCTGGGCATCGAACTTGGGCCACAGCCGCCAACAGCTCCACAGCTCTGCATTTAACCCATTGTGCCACCTGGGAGGCCCCCATTTTAACCCTTTTTAGGAGAACAAGTAGTAATATTAAATATACTCACAACCATCACCGTATCCACTTTCCAGTCATTTTCCTCCCCAAACAGAAAGTGTGTACCTATTAAATAGTAATTTCTCGTTCCCCCTCCCCTTGTCTTAGTTACCTCTAACCTTCTTGGTCCCTGTGAATGTGCCTATTTCACACAATGGAAACCATATAATATTTGTGTGTGTGTGTGTGTGATTTCACTTACTATGTTTCATTATTATATTTCATCTATGTGGTAGCCTGTATCAGAATTGCCCACGCCTCTGCCTAAAACCACTGATGCTTTTGCCAGGTCTCACTCAAATCCCCCATCTCTCATGACGGCTTTTCTCACCACCCCGTCTTTACCTCTGACCACAGATTGCCCGAATTGTCACAACCACATTTGAACTTGAGGAGCAATGTGCAGTCGGGCAGTCTGACAAGGCTCATCATCATCGCAGGTCCCCTCCCCGCTGCCCCCTGCCTAATGCAGTGGCCCTCACTCCTGTCCACACACCGGTAAGTACAGACACTGGCAGGCCACTGCCAGACAGGGGCAGAAATTCAGCTCCCCCCGTCACTCTCACGCAATGATCCTGGGTGTCTGTCTGAGGACCCTCCTCTTCTGTGGTGACCGACACCAGGTGGCTCATTTCCTGGGGCCATGACCTCATCTGGCAACATCGCATCAGTGATAATCACTGACTGAGAAGCAGAAGGTCTCCAGAGACAACAGGCATGCTTTGTGTCAGGAAGATCCACTGGCGAGATCTCAGGAAAAGTAGAGAGACCATTTGGCCATATTCATGACAGTAAATAATGACAAGAGTAAAGGGGCACTGGTTCTTGCCAGCCCCACCCCCCTTCACATGCATCCCCTCATTGAATCACAGCCCTGAGGAGTAGGTTCCATTATTGTGTCCATTTCACAGAGGACGAAACAAGCTTAAGTAAGCTTAAGTAAACATAAACAGCGATTCCACTCCTACTCATACCCAAAAGAACTAAAAATTAGGACTCGAAAGGCACTTGGACATCCACAATCACAGCAGCATTGATTTATAAGACCAAAAGGTGGGAACAACCTAAGTGTCCATCAACTAATGAATGGATAAAAAGGGGATGGCCTACCCATATGATGGAATAATATTCAGTCATAAAAAAGATGGGGAGCTGGAATTTCTGCCCCTGTCTGGCAGTGGTCTGCCAGTGTCTGTACTTACCGGTGTGTGGACTGGAGTGAGGGCCACTGCATTAGGCAGGGGGCAGCGGGGAGGGGACCTGCGATGATGATGAGCCTTGTCAGACTGCCCGACTGCACATTGCTCCTCAAGTTCAAATGTGGTTGTGACAATTCGGGCAATCTGTGGTCAGAGGTAAAGACGGGGTGGTGAGAAAAGCCGTCACGAGAGATGGGGGATTTGAGTGAGACCTGGCAAAAGCATCAGTGGTTTTAGGCAGAGGCGTGGGCAGTTGGAAGAAGGTGCCCCATGAAGGGAGAAGGCAGAGTCAAATACGAGGAGGCAGGAGGGGTCTGGTGCGTGTGGGTCAGTGATGGTCCTGACGGCAGGGGCAAGTGGGGGTGCTGTGGAGCATCCCTCAGAAATTACCAGAATGTGGCTCCAGAGCCCTGAATTCATACTAAACTTTCTGTGCATTTACTACCCTTGTATCCCTGTTTCTTCTGTTCCTTGTTTAGGACAGAAGCCCCATTAAGTACTAGAGCTGAACATATGACCCATAATCCCCATTCTTAGGTAGATAATCACCAGGAGTTTTTGCTTGTTCACCTAAAAGCATGTTCAAGGGTGTTCATAGTGGCACTGCTTATTATAATCTCAACCTAGGAATATCCCAAATATTTACTGATTGTGGATGGATAACTTGTCATCCATCACACAGTGGACTGCTGTACAGAGATGAAGTGAATGAACTGCAGCTGCCTCTACACCACCCCCAGGGATGACTGTCCCAACCAGCACTGAGTGCCGAAGCCAGCCCCAAGTGTGTGCAAAGCCCATGGATTTATTTATATCAGTTTCAAAAATAGAACTAATGCATGGTGGAAAAGTCCGAATAGTGGTTACTCTGGAGGTGGTGAGTGACTGCAGGAGGGCTCAGGAGGGCTGTGCTGGGGGACAGCCAATGGTCTGGCTCTTCATCTGCATGCTGTTGACACAGGTTTGCTCACTTTGACCAGGACAGTGTTTACTGCATGTATGTTGTCCTCCATAGCATGTTTACTTAAAAATTTGATCTCTATGTAGTTTGTGATGTTCCTGAGATTTGCATAAAGTATTAATATGTTCTTTTGAAAAGAGAGGCTTTATACCTTTCATCAGTTCCTCAAAATGGTGGCTGTACCATTGACTCAGTTTTCCTGTATCCTCCCTTCCCTCAGCCCCATCTTACTTCATGACTCTTCTACTCTACCTGTCCTCAGTTGCTGCTCTCCCTTTTTCCAAGACTGTTTTTCCTGGTATTACTCTGTTTTACTCTGGTATTTTCACTTTCTAGAACAAATATTCTTCCTGGTTCTCCGTACCTAGCTATAGAATATTCTCTCTGCTCCCTGCCTTCCCTCCCTGGACTCTGCTTTGTGGACAGCCCTTCCTCTGCTGTCCCTTTGAATGAAGACACTTCATGTCAGCAGTGGGCAGTGCAAGTGACATTCTCTTCACTCCCCCCAGCCTCACAGGTCCCCATGCTCTAGCTCTGCATATCAATTCTTGCTCTTTTGCAATTTCAAACCTTTGCTAGTGCCATTGCTACTGACCTTCTATGGCTCAGCCTTCCTCTCCATCCTGCTGCCTCTGAATCTATGGGGGTGACCAGCCCACATGGCAACCTCACAGTTTGACACCTCCTCAAATGCAAAGGCCTTCACTCTTATTTCCCTTCAATCGCTCCTTCAAATTTCACGGCCTGCCCTCAATTATGTGCTCAGCAGATAATCTTACCTTTTACTTAAAGAGTCTAAGAGCATTAAATTCAATCACCTATAGTTTCTCCTTTTCCCATTTCCTCCCTTCAACCTGAGAGGTAAACAAGCTACTCCTGTCTCCATGATTTGTGATATTGTGATTTTGCCAAAATCACAATTTTGTTGAGAATTTGCTATATATTACATATATATATTACATCTATCTCAATTCATTAAAGCCTTTAAGTAGGTACTATTATTATGACCATCTTCATTTTACAGCAGAGGAAGCAGACTCATGAAGTTGCCCATAACCATACTGCTAATACTTGATGAAGTTGAAATTTATGCAGTGCTACCAGTAGAGGATCCCTGGAACCCCACAGAAATAGAGATAGAGGAAAAGATCACCCACAAGAACAGAGGTATAAAGACAGATTTAAGAGACCCTAAAAATCTAAAGCCATTATGATCGGAGCACCAGAGGAAGAGGGATAACATTATTAATGCAGTCTATTTCACAAATAGATAGAGAGAAACACAGAGGAAAATACCTAGCTTTTACAGTATTATGTAATGCCAGTCAGCAACAGACGTGACAGATGAGCTTTTCATGTCCATCCTAGGAACACGAATGACATTAGTCCTTGGGGCAATACATCTGAAACCAGACCTATGAAAACTACAAAAATAATAATATAATATAACCATGGTATAGGTAAAATACAAGAAATAGCAGGAAATCAAGAATACAGCAGAGCAGAACTACAAAAGATTAGGACAGGTATTTGTCAAAGAGAAATCTCTGGAGCTTACTGGCTGTTGTTCCTGTGGGATAATGGAGCAATTTCAATAATCTCATCTGAACTGCAATAAATTCAAGAACTTCTAGGGTACAGCAGATATTGCCCAAAATACCAAAAGAACTGAATTATAATATGCACCATAAGTCAGTAATCTAAGAAATGACCCATTCATTCTGTACCATCATCCGAGTGAATCCAAACTTAGTTACCAATGGGAGAGAATACAGGGTCTAGTAATTTCTGCATTACAACAGCAATAGCACAAGGGAAATTATTTCCCAACACGTGGGTTACAAGTATTGCTCAAATAGACCCCTCTAGATGCCCCAGATGCAATCCACATGGACGTTGTAATTAAACAGATTAGAAGTTAAGGTGGAAAACCACTGTTGGGATGTGATACTATGGCAATACAACTATGCTCTATTGAGAAACATTCTGTCACAGCACAAGGTGACTTCCTATACACAGGTGGACAATTTTGCCCAAAAGGGAAAATTTTCAATTGTCAAATGCATCATATTATATACGATACATTGACTTTGCATAAATGCCAGTGACATTTGTTTGGACATTGGTTCGTTGGCTATTGACTATGTTTGATTTGCAGATGCATGAAGGTTGTTGTTCATAGATGACTTGCTATGTGGGTTGGTGTCCTCCTACTCCTTCTGATGATTAGGTTGGTCATATTCAGTAGTCATGTGTCACATCTATTTGCTTGTTGGTTTGACAAACTACAAATAAATCGACAGCGTAGAAGACACATCATATATAGAACATCAGTTCTGTTCACGACAATACCCTTTTAAAAATATTGAGTCAGGGCCTCCCCAGTGGCGCAGCGGTTAAGCGCTGCATTGTGGAGCTGTTGGCAGCGGCGACGCGAGTTCGACGCCCGGCCGGGAAGAATCCCACATGGCGCAGCAGACCTCTCTTGCCACGCCCGCTGCTCCCCTCAGCAGTGGATTTCTGATCTGCCTGTTCTGCTCCCCACTCTGTCTCTGGTGGACCCTCTCGCCGCCCCACGCCTCTGGCCTGTACCCCAACTTGTATGTACAAATAAAAAATAAATCTTTAAAAAAAATAAATAAAAATAAAAATATTGAGTCATGTGAATACAATACCTCTTTCAAAGTTGACTTAAATTTCTTTCATAAAGAAAAAAGAGAGAGAATAGAGATAGAAACTGTTTTAACTTATAATAGTAGTCATATTTTTTTGAAATAGCCCACCCCTTCACTCACTTCTTTGACCCCATCCCCTTAGACTTCCTACAATTCTTAAGTTTGTTTTTTAATTTTCTTATTTTTTTTTTTCATTTTTGTACAATATTTGATTTCTCCCCTCAGGTGTAGTCCTCGTAGTTCTGCTACCACCATAGCTCCCTGACTGGGGATCGAACTCAAACTTGTGCTGCAGTGTCTGCAGGTCTTGTGCTGCAGTGGCTTAACAGTGCTGAGACTTAACCCCTTGCACCACCAGGGAGGCCCCCTCCCTCCTCTTTTATCTATCAGATTTGTGGGTAGAATAATGTAATGGACACAGTGAGGCTCTTAGGTGCTCTCAAGGACAGCCCCGAAGTGTGGTGGCACAGCCAGCCTGCCCTGCAGGTCAGGAGCCTTGACTTGGGAAGGGGAAGAGGGAGATGACCACCTTCTGACTTAGCCCCGAAATTGTAGAGTTTAGCCAATCAGACATGATGCTTTCATCATTCACTGTGCCAGCCACCATGAGATAGGCGGTCTTACCTCCTTCCCACTGTGAGGAAGCTGAAACTCAAGAAATTGTGGGCTCAAGATCACCAGCTCATGTGGCCATGGAGGCGCTGGAGACCAGGTGTTCTCTTGCAGGTTGCTCTGGGTGGTCCCTGCACCAAATCCTGCTGTCACACTGTCCTTGTCCCGTCCTGTCCGTGCCACTCCCCCCCCCATCTGAAAGGACGAAGTGTTGACTCCCAGCCGCCATTACCCTCCTGAGTGTGCTCACCTCTCTACCAGGTTCAGGGCCAGTTAAGCAAGCTCCTTCTTGGAAGGGAACTGGGGTATAAGCACAGCAAACACAGGGTGGCACATGTTTGTACTACCCTAGGTTGGAGCAAAAATCCTTATCTGAACTGAGTTGTAAAAATGTTATAAGTGACAGCTCCACAAAATAACTCAGTTCCCCTGTGTCCTCAAGATGTGGCCTCAAGGTGGTTGTTATCCAAGCCCTTCAGGGGAATTTTCAACCCTGTTCCCCCTCCAGGAACCCCTGTTGCAAGAATCTGCATTTATGGAGGAATGTGGCTTGTATTTCATGTCATTCTGTTATCAGAGCAAAGGAAACAGTGGATCAGTAGATTGTAAGATAACTCAGTGGAAGACTATGCAGCTTTTGAAACTTAACCAGGATGGAGCCAAAGGAAACATTCCCTCCCTCCAACAGTGGCCCCCAAGGTTGACCCACCCCTCCCACTCATTTTCCTTTAAGAGATAAATTTTAGTAGAGGGAAACCAAGGTTCCTTCTCCTGTCCTAATTCACTAGAGGCCAGATAGTATCTTAAACATCCCTTCTAGCACTTCTTTTTTTTTTTTTTAAATATTTATTTATTTATACATACAAGCTGGGGTACAGGCCAGAGGTGTGGGGCGGCAAGAGGGTTCACCAGAGACAGAGTGGGGAGCAGAACAGGCAGATCAGAAATACACCGCTGAGGGTGCCGACAGCTCCACAGCGCAGCGCTCAACCGCTGCGCCACCAGGGAGGCCCCCCTTCTAGCACTTCTTGACTGAACTTGTGATCATTTGTACAACAGTGATTTAACAACTCTTTGTGTTGACCTGCTTTAGCCCTTTGTGGGTTCCTCTTTCACCATTAGGACCCAGCTGGACTTGAACCCTGCACCTCACCTCACAGGGGCTTCTCTTTTGTGTTGCTGAAATGGGGATTCAGTCCTGGGAGAGGACTTGCTTGAGCTGTCATGTTCTCTCAGCTGAAGGAAAAAGCGGGACGGAAAGCCTTATTTTGGGAGTGAGGGAGACATGTTTGGAGAATGGCTGCTTGTGACTCAGTGTCTTCTTTTCCTGAAAGGAGCTTAGGGTTTGCCTGGACTGTGTAGCACATGAGGCGTTGGTTCCCTTGTCAGAGGCCAATTTATTATCATTTGTTTCTCTCACTTCCCAACCTGTTTTCAGGAGTTTCCATTGAATTGTGACATGTAGTGTTGTGGTTGGCTCAAGTACTGCCCAACTCATCATGTGGTTTTCATCAAGGGTTTGGAGACTCCTGGCTCCCTACCAGCCAGTGGTGTGAATACCTGTGACTTCCCACTCCTCTGGGCATGGCTCTGGAGTGTGGTGGGGAGCCCCAGGAGAGTCTGGGACAGGCTGAGAGCAAAGAATGTGCAAAAACCCCCTGGTCTCCAGGGGAGCTTCTGGATGTGGGCCAGACTCATGTACTGTAAGAGCCCTATAGGTTATAGGTAGGACTCTCATGGGTCATGCCAAATCCTAGCATTCCAGCCTTGACCTAACTCTTTGAGGATGTTTTTAAGCCCCTATTTGTGCCATGTAGCTAAGAGGCATGGGACACAGGGAAGTGTGAGCCCCTGCAAATTTCTTGACTGTCAGTTACCAGAGCAGTGCTTTCTGAAGATTTTTCTGGTCTGGTTCTTTGAGAGTGCAGGGACAGTTGAGACTGACATGGGGTCTCCTCTAGGGGAATTTATAGGGTGATCGGGAGCCCATGAAGCCATCTGGAGCAGGACTGGACAGGTGTCTGAAAATTTAGCAACAAGAATTGAAATAAAACTTTTTCATACCTGTTTAGTTATTACAAAGATTCTCAGAGGCAAAGTGTGTTATCTGTAGTTTTTGTGTCTGTCAGCATCGGAGGTTAAAAGTTAAGTGATGCATCTTGTCCAAGGCCATTCTGCAGTGTTTCTACAGCATGTAGTTGTTGCCAGTGTGGAACTCCACACGGGAAAGGAAATGCTTAGTATAGTGCCTGGCATATAGTCTGTGCTCAATAAATACTAGCAATTAATGTTGTATGATGAGATTATCAGCACATTGACCTGGCATGTTCTTAATATGTTTTAGATGACAGGCCCCTCTCTTTGCTGGGAGCCCAGTGCTTTTGATCTGAGTCAGGATGAGGTTTGTCTTCCCAGACCACCTCTTCATCCACGTTGCAAGTCTCTTACCAATTTCTGACCTTTCAAAAAGGGCCCTACTGGTTACATCTGGAAGGGCTGGGGAAAGAAAAAGGTGGTCAGGAGGTTTCCAGGTAGAGTGGCCGGCCTGGGGGAGCTGGAGCCCGGGGCCTTCCTGGACAAGGGTTCTGAATGTAAGGAGGAGCTGCTGAAAGATGACAGCTCCGAGCTGGGCAGCGTCCTCCCGGACAGCAAAGACAAGACGCCTGGCAGACATCGCCGCTTCACAGGTGACTTGGGCACTGAGGTGTGTGTGCAACGGGGGCTACCAAGAAGTTGCCCAAAGCCAGTGTTAGCAGCTCATGGTGAGTACCATGAAGCATGTGTGCACAGGGTGCTAGGACAAGAGTGCAGCCCACCTCAGGGCTCAGGGCAGCTTCCTGGAATAGGGACCTCTAAACTGAGCTGGCCGGGTGGGCAGAAATGTAAAGGGAATGAATTTAAACAATATTTGTTTTGCATATTATTGAGTGTGTTCTATGTGTTTGGGAATGAAAATAAAAGATCATGGGAGGTCTAAAACAGAAAAGTGTGGATGTCACATCTGGAGCTTTGAGCAATTTAATCTTTCGGGGAGTTATATTCTGGAAAGTGACAGGAGATGAAGCTGGAGAGGTAGGGTAATAGTTAAAAGACTTTAATTTGTCTTGATTGTTTTATTCGTTGGCTGTTTACCAATGCCTGGTGTTGGTTAAGCATCTTACCTACATATTCTCATTTTTACTTCAAAATAGCTCTCTGGGATATGGACTGTATTATTCCAGATTTGTTAATAGGGTTGAGACATTCAGATGAATTGACTAAATTGTCCAGTGTCACACAGCTGGAGGAACTGTGTAGAGCCAGGGTTTGAACTCGCACTTGTCGGCTCCAAAGCCCAGGCCAAGTGGCACCAAGAACAGAGGGTGAGAGCCCATGGAAAGAGCATGGTGGCTGGAGTCGTGTCCGTGACTGCTGGCCTTCCCTCATCCGGGGCAGGCAGGAGCACTGGGGTCAGAGGGAAAGGTCTTCCCACTGAGGGGATGGGCTGTTTGGGGCAGACTCAGAGTTCATGACGTCACAGCCCAAAGGAAACAGCTCAGTTCTCTCCCCGAGAGCTCTTCTGCACAAGCATAGGAGACGGTGGGGAGCACGGCTGCCCCCTCTCCTGCATCATTGAAAGTGTGAGTTCTGGACCCAGCGCTGGTGCTGAGGAGCTGTGTGCCTGTGGGACTCACCTCCCTACTGTCTCCCTACTGCTGGAACTGAGGGCCTGACTGGGGTTCAGGGGCTAGCAGTGGAGGAACATGGAGGAGGAACTGGGAAGAGGGAGGGGCAACCTCCGGTCAACCTTCTCCCCACATCTCAGTGGGGTGTCGGCATCTCTCCAGGCTGCTTGTGATGAGGGTCGGGTCAGCCACGGCTGCCCACATGCTCCTCTGGCTCTTAGGCAAGACCTGCCGTCACAGGCCAGCAGGACTGCGCAGGGGACAGTGGGGAATGCGCTACTGCCCTGGATTAACAAGCCCTTGAGGAAGAAGGAGCAGCTGTAGGGCAAGATCCGGTCTCCTCACAGGGGCTTCCTTGATTCTTTTTCTACACTGGGCCGGGCAGTTCTCAGCCTTGGCCTGCTGCCGTCCCAGAGCCCTCCTCAGGCAGAGGGCAAGGACTGTGCTGATGAGGATGTGACCCTGGAGCTGGCACCAGGGAGCTATAGTTTTGGCCATTTTCTGATATAAAGGGTGGGGTCTCTTCCCCCACCTCCCCGCTCTACAGATATCTTTGGACATCTTGTAGCCTGGCCAGTGACCAAGGCTTAAAGAGGGTGCTCACCAGCATCTGGCTCATTATCCTGCTCGCCTGGCACCACAGCCTCCCAACTTTCTCTTGGACCCACTGTGTATAGAGACCAGTCACCACTCAGCAATTAGGAGGATCTTTTAAAAATATATCAGACTTCTTCTCTTCAAAGTGAAAAACATGGGATTTCCTGTCATACTTCAGGGAAAACATAAAGAACCAGCTACTAGGGAAGGTCCTGTGGGACCTGGCCACTATCTCCCTCTCTGACCTCATTACGGTCACTCCCCCCTCAGGGCTCTGCCCTGGCCACACTCAGCTCTCCCACCTAAAGACCTCCCCAGGGCTGCCCCCTCAGCACTGGATACCTCCTCCAGGCCTTCCCCCAAGCGGGACCACGTGTTTCTAGGCCGCCCTCTCACTCCCCAAGTCCCTCCTCCTCTCACTTCAGCGTCACCCAGTAGTGCTGATTTCAGTGAACTTAGGAGTCTGAAATCCCTGCTGTGGTCAGTCCTCATGGGAATGTGAGCATGGTGACACTGGGGAGGTGGCCTGAACAGGCCCTGTGAGAGGACATAGCAGGTGCTCGACGAGTATTTGCTGAGAGAATGAGAGAGGCGATGAGGAAATGAATGAGCTTCTCAAGGACCTTTGAATAGAAACTGTTCAGTTTATGCACATCCCTGCGGGGGCTGGGGAGGGAGGAGGTTGGGCGAGGCGGTAGGGGCACCTCTAGTTCTGTGCTGTTGCTGGAGTCAGGTGTGGAATTCTAGTTCTGGGCGCTCCCCTCAGCCTGGGCCTCCCTCCAGGCCTCTCGGACCTTGATCTTCACTCTGAAAGGCTCGATCAGAAAGACCACGTTGGGGACACCCTCCAGGGAGGGCATGCGTCCATCGTCTGGGACCTCGAGGTCGAACCTCTGCAGTAACCAGGCCATGAAGAGGAAGAGCTCCTTGCGGGCCAGCATCTCCCCTACACATGTGCGGGGTCCTGCTCCGAAGGGCAAGTAGCTTAAGGATGGTGAGATGAGCTGGCTCTTTGTTGGGTCCAGGAAGCGCTCTGTGGACATGGGGAGGCAGCCATCATCAGGGGCCAGGGTGGGAGAAAGCAGAGGTGTGCCCATGTCCCGAGGGCAGATGGGGCCCTTCTGGGGAACCCCAGCCTGGGAGGGAGACAGCCTTACTTAAGGACCCCCAGGCTACTCTCATGTTGGCCTCAATCATATACAGGAAATGGTATTTCAGGGAGATGGAAAGAGGCAGTGTTAGCAGCTTTAAGTGCCATCAACCAGGGGCCTGGGGTGTGTTTGTGGGGGCCCTTGCCCACCAGCTTTTGAGAGGAGAGACTGAAATTATGGGAAGAGACAGGTGTCCAGTGTGAGGTTTTGTGTGTATAAGGCAGCTTGGGATTGTCAACTGGTGCACATGGTTGCCACCAAATTTTCTAGTAGCAAGCCAGGCAGAGGGGAAGCCATGTAGTCAGTGGAGCATAGAGAGTAGGCTGGACAGGAAACACAGGCTGGAGCAGGAAGGACAGACACTAACCAGGCATGAACTTGTGTGGCTGGTCCCACTCCTTCTCACTGTGATGCAGCGCCCACAAATTGATGATGACATCCGTGCCCTTGTCGATGGTATAACCGCCGATGCTGCCCCAGAGAGGGAGAGGAAGGGGGTTATGGAGTATTGTGTCCCTCACCTGCTCAGCCCCAAGCCTGCACAGTCTCCTCCCTGGGGACAGGTACCCTCTCCTCCCTCACCGCTCCTGTTTCACCTTTTCCTCAGCTTCTGCCAGATCCAATCTGCATCTAGTGCTTCCCCAGCCCACTCCGCCTGACAGCCACTGTGTATGAGCCCTGTGTTGTGGGTGCCTAGGTGTCAGGGCAGATGGAGAATGCATTTGAGCTGGTGGCTGGCAGGAGGGTAGAGCATCTGGTCTTATCCAGACCACATCTCTCTAAGGGCTGCAGGCTGCCTCTGAGGGAGGTCAGTAACCTGTGGGCTGTGACTAGGTGTGAGTGTGGTGGATACATTGCTGAGTAGGCTCCTGGGTAGGCTAACTGATGCTCAGTGGTTGACCCTCAGTTGATCAGCAAGCTAAGGGGACCAGGATGAAAGAGATACCAGAGATGTATACCAGCAAGAGTGCTGAATGCGTCATGGAATAGGGTGATATTTGAAGGGAGGCACACCTGGAGTCAACGATGGCCTTGTGGGGGATGAGCGTGGGGGCCACGGGCCTGATGCGCAGCACCTCCCTGATGGTGGCCTCCAGGAGGAGGAGATGGTTGCGGTCGCCGAGAGTTGGTGTGCGGCTGAAACCTATATTCTGATCAATCTCCTCCTGGATCTTCTTTTTCAACTGTGGGCCAGAGCAGGTGGATATGACCAGTAGGCTCAAGCCTACAGGTACATGGTTTTGCTAGAATCCCATTATCACATGCAGAAGAGCTGGTCCAGATCCTTCCCAGTAGTGAGTATGCAACCCAGGACCTTCTTTCAGAAGATGGGACAGCTCTTCCCTAGGCCCATAGCCAAGCACTGCTTGGATGTGGGGTAGATCCAGCAACTCCTTTTACAAAGTAGGTCTGAGAGCTCTGCCTCTCCCTATCTGTGGGGCAGGGTTTGGGCTGGCTGGGGTCAATGGTAGTTGGGAACTAGGAATTGAGAGGGACCCACCTGAGAATCATGCAGCAGGAAGGCCACAATCCACTGCACCACAGAGACGGTGGTCTCCACACCAGCCCCAAAGATGTCCCCGATGGTCATGAGAATGTGCTCATCTGAAAGTATTTTGGAATCCTGGTCTGGGTCTGCATTGTTGTTGTTTGAGTTCATCTGAGCTTGGATTAGTATGTCCAGCATGGTAGTAATAGAGTCGCTGCTGAAGTTCTCCTGGTGGGCGAGATCGGAGACAGTGCTAAGGAGGGAGTCCCATCTGAACACCCTCCCTGACTTTCATCCAGAGTGGAGGTTCCACTTGGACATGAGGGACCGTTGTGGCCTAGGTGGGATCTATGCGTTGTGCATGTAGGAGGTGACATTGGGCCCTCCTGGAATTTGGGTTTGGTGGGTCCTTTCTAGGATCTTCTTCAGGTCCTCACTTCCCCACCCCCCTTATGATTTGAGTCTGTTTCCATTGTGTGCAAGGCTCTGGGAGGTGGGGAGAGCCCAGTGTCCAACATCAATTCAACCCTATTCTCATGCATGTTCAACCCGACAGTCTCTTCTGCTCCAGCTCCTACCTTACATCTTCCAAGAATTCTACTCAGTAATTCATTTCTTATTTTAACAGCTTTCCTCAAGTTTTCCAGTCCTTTGTTTGGGAAAATCTGTAAAGAATAAAAGGTCAAATTCATTCCTCTTCCGTTTTTCTTATCTAGCTGTCCGAATCCTTCCTTCTCTGGAGTGTTCCTTTTCTACCAGGCCTTCAGTCATAATGGAAGGCAAGACGGCACAGAGTTGAACAACAATGATAAGTAGAAGTAGGACAATTCCAAGCAAGTGAAGAGAGGGTTTCTATTTCCATTTCCGCATTCCCTTAAACATCAAGACTGAGTGAAGGTTTATTTAATAAATCTGCTATACTTCCAGCCTTAGGAGTCAGGAAGATGTGATTCTGGAATTGGGCAATTTCCTTAAATTCCTAAATCAGTGTTCTATCTGCAGGATGAGAATGATAAAATCTCCCTCCACACTGAACAGATTAAGTGCTTAATGGTGGCAAATGGCACATTAATAAAACTATGAGAACCACTATCATGAATCTTAAAATGCATGAATAATATGCTATTTCTATGTATGAAGAGAAAGTACAAGGTTTTTAGAGTCAGTGGAGGTAGATCTCACTGTGACTAGTGGTCAGGATAAGTGGGCCTGGACTTAGCAGTAGAGGAAACAATGAGGACCCACTCGGAGGCTACTGGAATCTGAAAGTTGAGCATGATTTCATCCTCACCATCAATCCGGGGAATATGTCTATTATAGCGTTCTTGGCCAAGGTATCCAGGACGCCTTTATTGAAACTATGCATGATCTTGAATTCATGATCCTCATACTTGTAAGCGAAGTTGAAGCAGATGAAGCAGATAATGTTGGTCACCGCCAGGAAGACAGGTAAGGACAAGTCTACAGATTGTCCATTCTTGGTGGCCAGGAAATCCAACAGTAAACCTATTTCCTGACATACTGAGGGGAGAGAGGGGCAAGAGGGTGGGGGATTAAGCAACACTCTCAACCCTTATTTACCAGTTCCATTAGCCCAGGACACAGCAGATGGCCACTAGATGGCAGCAGTAACTGAGAAAATACTGTTACAGATTGCACAATCTGTAGCCCCCTTACCTCCCTACCATCCAAACGTTGGGGGACCATCCAGGTACTCACTCATTTTCTCTAGTCTCTGGTTGCCGTCCTTGAAAAGAGCAAAGGTAGCCTGCACCAGCTTCCGATGCAGGTGCCACTGGGCACCATGGTCAGCGAAGGCAATGCCCTTTTGGTTGCCTGATATGATGCCTAGAGTCACCTTTAGAGAGCAGAAAACACTGTAGGAAGCAGACACGCTCCACCCACCTTGTCCTGGGCCTCCCCCAGCTGTTCCCCTTCCTGAGGGGGGGAGACAGGTACCTGCCATGCGGAATCCCAATGGGGCATCCCTGTGGGATGACAGTGACAGTTGCCCTGGTAGGACGAGTTTAAGCCCCTCCAATGCCCAATCCATCAGGGGGACAGAGAGAGAAGAAAGAACTCTGAATTCGGCTGAAGAGGTGCTGGATCCAGTTTAATGACAGGGCTATCCCTGAATCTTTCCGTGAGTTTCTTTCCGGGGGCAAGAGAGTGGTTGGATAAGCTCTCTGAATTGGGCTTCCTGGTGTAGGGACCAGGCAGGCTCCTGGAAAGGAGGGCTGCCCAGATTCTGCTTTTCCTGGGCTCTGGGAGTGCTGAAGGCACATCAACTGATCTCTTTTTGCTTACCTGGTGTGGCAAGTCTGTATACCATGGAAGTCTGCCCACCAAAGCAAATCTGGGAAGAGCAGGCGTCTTGTATACCCTCTGCTCTCGGGCAAGTCAGTTGCCCCAGAGGTAGCCCCCTCCCCAGAAGCATGAGGGGCCAAAGCTTTCCCTCTTCTACCCTGACCCACAAGCTCCATCTGATCTCTTTCTATTCCAGAGAGAAGAGCTCAGAGTAGTTGGGGATGGGGCATTCCACCCGCTGAGCTGGCGACTGATGCAAGCGAAGGCA